>PVKM010000697.1:6038-87885 GCA_004027735.1 Carollia perspicillata
ACAGAGAATAAGTAGCATAGACGGTGGGGAGAAAATAGACAGGGGGAAGGCAAGAGTAGTGTGGGAAATGTAGAAGCTAAAGAGCTTATGACACATGGACATGAACTAAAGGGGGGAAATATGGGTGGGAGGGGGTGTGGGAGGGTGGAGGGGAATGAAGGGGGGAAATGGGATAACTGTAATGGCATAATCAATAAAATATATTTAAAAAAATAAAAATAAAAAAGACCAAGTGGAAATAAGTGTAGCAATGTTAGAACCAAAGCCACCTAGCATTAAAAAAACTGAAAAGCTAACAGAATATATATAAACTGACAGAAGCCCCAGTAATTGTGGTAATATTAAAACTAGCAAGTTTTTAAAAAGTGATTTAAGAAAAACTTGAATGGAAAAAAATTAAGTATTTATGATCTGGTATATGCTGAAGATAGCACTGAATATATAAAGAAAAAGGATTAGACATATAAGAAAAAGTACATAATGGCAACATAAGAAATTATTGTACATTTCTCATTCCTTAGCAAGGATATAGAGGACCTCACCAGTGTTTAATTAATAATATCGATTTTAATGATTCTATAAAAACTGTACTAAAGGATATACCCATCCTAGCACCCAGGAAATATTTACAGAAGTTGTAAATATTTTACAGTTTAGGTTGCTTAGCAACCTAAAAAGAAACCACTAATAAACTCCCAAAGCAAACTACATGTAATAGAAATAACAAGTTATTAACAAAAAGAAAAAAACTAAACTAATAATTTTAAGTATATCCAACCACCTGGAAGTTGAAACACACGATCCTAAATAATTCTTGGCTCAAACAAGAAAACAAATTTGAAGTCACCAAATATTTATAAAATGCGATGAAGATAAATACACATTCTTAACCTATAGAATGGAGCCAAAGTGAATCCGTAACATTAAACCGGTTTTAGAGTTAGAAGAAAAATAAATAGACCCATTTTTCAACTCAAGTGGTAGAAATAAATAAAGTAAAACAGAAAAGGAATCAAAGTAAAAACACTACAATAAATTAAAAGTAAACGATAGTTCATTATTCACTGATAGTGAGAAAGAGTATGGAGGTGGAACAGGGCAAATCCCATTTGTCTAGCAAGGAGAAATGACAAAGGATATGTATGTAATAACAGATAAGTATTTAAAACATTGACATTAAGCATCTATATGATAAAACACTTTAAATATAAGGTAGGCTAGCCCTGAGCAGTATGGCTTAGTTTGCTGGGCATCATGTCACTAAGTGAAAGGTTTCCAGTTTGATTCCAGGTCAGGGTATAAATCAGGGTTGTAGGTTTGGTCTCTGGTTGGGGCATGTGCGAGGGGCAACTGATCAATGTCTCTCTCTCACATTGCTGATTCTCTACTAAAGGTTTTTATCAAGGGACACATAAGTTACATTGAAATATTAAGCTACATAATTATTGTCCTTTATATTTCTTTTTCCTAATGAGGACTTATTTACCCATCATCTGTCTTATGTATGATATCTTGAGTCACTTTTAAGGTAGAAGGTTGTGCCCTAGCTAGCGTGGCTCAGTGGATTGAGCACTGGCCTGTGAACCAAAGGGTCACTGGTTTGATTCCCAGTCGAGGCACATGCCTGTTATAGGCCAGGTCTCCAGTAGGGGGCGTGTGAGGAGCAACCACACCTTGATGTTTCTCTCCCTCTTTCTCCTCATCCGCTCTCTCTAAAAATATATAAAATCTTTAAAAAGATTAATACAATGTATACTATATGATGAATTTTCAGAAAAAGAGAAATTACCAAGATTTACTCAAGAAATAAAACCGTAAAACAGAAGAAGAACATAGGAGGAAGCAAAAAATTGTGAAAGAATTACCATCAAGAGTCAGGTGTATCTGGATATAAATAAAACAGCATCACTACAGTAAACAGATAATTCTCAGGACATACAAACTATTCTAAATAAAATTAAACATGAGATAGTTTCCAATTTACACTAGAAAGCTATCAAAACCTGTTAATCAGAACCAGACTTCTCTCTTATGAATGAATATAAATACAAAATCCTAAATACAGGATTACTCAGTAGAATGCAGCATTTTAAACAAATGGCTCAATAGTAGATTCTACTAACGTATCTGGTGTCTATCATTAATAAATCAAAATAGAAAATCCATACATTGGTAAACACTGTAAAGCATCTTAAAAAATATTTAACATCTTATGTGTTAAATACTAAAAATCAGACATTCATAAAATCAAAAGCAAAAATTCCCATTACCATATTCAATCAACTGAAGCCATTGAAAATATTGAAATGTGGCCAGTTTTTTTAAAAAAGCAAGCTGTTTTTTATAAGCAGTGACTACTTTAAAATATTACAATACTTAATAATATGAAGAGTCCACTTCTAAAAGCCAAATAAGTATTTCTGGAAAATTTTTTTTAAAATATCAGAATTACAGTAAAGAAAATTTTAAACCTTCAATGAGGAACATTAAAAAAACCTACTATACTTTCAATGGAACGACTACCTCCTACCCACCAAAGTAAATTTAAACACTTAGTATGTTTCCAGTTAAAATACCAACAGGATACTTGGGGAAAGTGATCAAGATGATTCTAAAATCACATGGAAAAATAAATAGGCAGGAATAGAAAACTTTGACAAAGGAACAATCAAACTAACAAATACTGTTTGTGTCACACAACCAGGAATCAAAAAGTGATTTAAAACAGACTACAGTGACAGTAGGCACAGTTTATAAAGTGTAGTACTTGTAACCAAAAGAGAAAGATCAGGATGGAACATAACTGAAAGCCCAAAATAGACCCAAATAAGACAGAGATGGTATTTTAAAACAAGGGATAGAATGAATTATTTAACAAATTCTGTTGTCCTAGTTAGTATAACCACTCAGAAAAAGTGTAAATTTGGATGACCACCTCAAACACCTAAAAAAATTCTAAATTAGCTTAGAATAAAAGTAGACAAATTTGTGCAAAAATTAAATCTTAGAGAAAACATTTCCAAGAAAAAACTATAAGGAAAGATAAATAGACTGTATATAATTATTGAATTTTTCTATATCAAAATACATCCCTGGAATTTTTAAGATTATATTTTAAAAGGGCTACCTTCCTTATACAAAGAGCTCTTCAAAGCAACAGAGATAAACACCTAATAATTAAGCATGTGAATAGTTAATAAACAAGACACTTGCATAACATGAAATAAACAAGACACTTGGCTAAAATGAAATAATGAAATACACTAGTATTCAAAGACATATGAATTAAAATGTGAATTAAAAATGAATTTATCTGTCAAACTGGCAAAGATTTATAAATTTTTTTAAAGATTTTATTTATTTATCTTTTGAGGGGAAGGGAAGGAGAGAGGGAGAGAAATATCAATGAATGGTTGCTTCTCATGTGTCCCCTGCTGGGAACTGGCCTGCAACCTAGGCATGTGCCCTGACTGGGAATCGAACTGCGGTTGTTTGGTTCACAGGTTTGCACTCAATCCACTGAGCTACACCAGCCAGGGCAACAAATTTTAAATACCTAACATAGCTAAATGAAAAATGGGAAATCACTCATAGGGCAATTTAAATGCAGCAAAAGTTTGCCCTGGCTGTTGTGGCTCAGTGGATTGCATGCAGGCCTTCCAACAAAAAAGTTGCCCATTTGATTCCCAGTCAGGGCACATGCCTGGGTTGTGGGCCAGGTCCCCAGGAGGGGTGCAGGGGTGCACAAGAGGCAACCCACACATTGATGTTTCTCTCCCTTTCTCCCTCCCTTCCCCCATCTCTAAAAATACATAAATAAAAAATCTTTAAAAAAAAGAACCCTTGAAGAGAAAAAAAATGCAGCAAAAGTTTAAAAATGCACTGAGACCAGCAATTCCAAGGAAATTATGTATGCTTGTATGTATATATGTGGATTTTCACATTGTTATTTGTAACAGAAAAATTAAAAATATTTTCTGTCCAGTAATAAGGAACTGTTAAATTATGGTTCTTCCATAAAGGAATAATTTAGAACCATTAAAAAGTAGATAGAATTATTGATATAGGATATTCACAGTATATTATTAAATGAAATAATCTAATTATGAAGTATAATCCCACTGTTTTAAGAAAAAAATATTCATTCACATACCTCAATCAAAAGGCAAAATATTAATGGTGGTTATCTCTCATTATGTTCCTGTTTTCAAATATGTACAAATATAAAAAAAGGAAAAAGGGGTACCAGGTTTAAGCTTTGTCAATAAAACATGACACAGTCAGTAATAAGTGGTTATTTTTATCAAGCAGGATTATTCCTAAATCTGTTCTGCAGATAAGCCAGAAGAAAATAAAGCTAAAAATGGCCTGGAATTCTTACAGTAGTTTATTTACAGACTATCAAATACAGACTTTAAAAACCAAACCAAACAAAACAAATGAGTTAAACACATTAGATTTAACAGTTACAAGACTTTACTAATAAAGTTCTTGCAAAAAAAAGTACAATACCTTTACCACAAGTTAACTTAACTGTGGAAAAATTAAAAAGGTGATTCACACACAGCCTCATTTTGAATGCAATTAGAACCCAGAAAATTTTTTTTAATGGGACATTTGATATGGTGAAAGAAGTAACACCCACGAAATTTTAGTCTATATAACTCAAAGGGCAAGTCATTTTTATTGTGATTAAAAATTTATTTTCCCTATCTTCAACTGGATCCCTTGATAGCTTGGTATGTTAATAGCTTTTATTTTTAATTAAACTAAAAATAGTTTAGGAAATTATCTGGAGAAGGCTTTGGTACATGACAAACTATTGCTCCCCTTATAAAATAACTCAGAAATGACAAAACCTTGAAAAAACATAAAAGCACTGTTTGCAGGCCTGCTGATATCTTCCTCTTACAAATAGAAAATACACTTGAATGATTTAGTCTTATCATCTACTGTTGGATATTTAAGTAACTATGTCTTAAAAAAAAAGAGGAACCTCCTTTTTAAAGTCTACCCACAAATGAAACAGTCTCTACCGGTCCCTAATTACATTTTCTAAAATTTATCTTCCTACTTTTTCTGAATTGTTTTTAAGTTGACTTTAAAGCCACCTATGTTCCATTAGTTGCTCAATATTCTAAATTTAATTATTTTATTTTACAAAAACACTGATATTTTAACCATTAATGTTCTTATTGAAAAGTTGGGTATTTACTGCATAATTTAGACATGGCTAGTCATAATTTAGACTGCATAATTTAGAGGAACAAGCAATGGCACTCCATCTCTCCTAAGTCTCATTTTTCTTAGCAGTAAAGTGAAGAGTTAGACCACATAATCTTAAATTAATGGGACATCCTGTTCAAACTTTTAAAATATCAAAACTTATATCCCAGGGAATCAGTAGATCTTTATTCAAAATTTGTATTTCAGATTTAATTCTAAATAAATAAATAAATAAATAAATAACCCAGAGTGAAAAATTATCAAAAACTGGATTAAGCTTATAGCAAATGTTAGGCAAAATAGATCGCAAACCAAGGCAGGGAGTGGGAGAGGGACACATTTCACCCATTAATTCAGCAGTCCTGAGCCCAGTCAGGTAAGATTGCCAGGTTTTCCATACATCACAAGAAAATCCATAACACAGAAGGGGAGCCTTTGAAATTCTGTGTGTATCATTTCCACTATTTGGGATAAAGTCTTTGAAACTGTATGTTAATCCCAAGGTCCACGTACAGGAGGATGAGGGGAAACCTTGAAGGTGGCTTTAGGCATAAAACCCCCAAAACTCCAAATAAGCAGGGCACTCAAGACTAGTTGGGTGCTTGCGTGCAGCTTCATGCTCAAGTGTATTTCATAAACAAACCTGCTGGCTCATTTCCACTATGCGTGTTGTCTCTCACCTGAATTCATTTCTCCCTAATGAGACAAGAACCCAGGAGGGGAAGCCCCCTAACTCAAGTCTCCCCCATAACAGCAAAAACAGCAAAATTTTAACTCAGAAGTACCAGTGAGATTAGTTTGAAGGCACTGAACCCATTTATCTTCCAATTTTCTCAAGAAAGCTTGGTATGTCCTACAAACTGGCCTACTGCACACTAGATAGATACAACAAAAATTTTTATCATTGAGTTTCCGGTGGTTCTATTTCTTTCTAGAACCTTTCTTTTTTCAACTATGACTTTAAAATTTTACAAAGACATTAACATTTTCAAGCAGCAAATACCACTAGCCTTTCCAGACACTTTTTAAATCTTGTTCATTGTCAACATACTAGAAGTATGACTTAATGCCTTTCATGTTTATTGATGTATTCCAAGTTATTAGCATAATACCTGGCACTTGGTAGGCAAAAAGTATGTATTTACTGGCAGAATGAAGTTCTGAATCACAGCTAATGCATTACCTTAATTCACATTCCACAAACATTTTAATCAATAAACCCCTTCAAGAGTCTTTTTGAAATTACATGGGTAACTGCAACTCTCCAACACATGATGGATTAAAGACGGGAAACTTAATGAGTTGCATGCAGAAAAACTTGCTTGTGTCAGGAAATACACATAGGAATTTCACATGTGAAACAAATATTTTCTTCTTTCCATAAGTCAATCTTTTCCGTTTTCATCTTATTTACAACCTGACCAATTTATTTCCAAAAAACTTAAGCAATATTTTATGTTCCTTAGATTTCACTCAAGAATATCCAGTGGTCACTGCAATTTTTATAACTTACAGAAATAGCAATTTCCCAAACCTCCTCTTATTAGTCCAAATTCACAAAAATATTAATTATAGAACAACATATTAATATTTTTACTACCATATTTCATCAATTTTAAGATGCATTCTTTCACATAATAACATGTCTGAATTTGGGAAGTATCTTTATATTGACACACCTTACTTACAATTCTGTTGTGGTTTAATTGCAAATATTATTTCTAAGTGGTGCATAAAATATTATTGGTATATCTCTCAATCAATATTGTCTTAGGGTAATATTAAAAGTTGCAGTTCAAATTTTCAATTTCAAGCAGTAATTTCCCTATCCTCCCAGCCACTCTTGCCACATAAATACATAACTGAAATGTTTAATTAGAAAAACTATCCAAACACAGTTCAATTTTATATAAAATATTTAATTTTTAAAACAGGCTATTCATGTCACATAAATATCTTCAATTTTATGTTAGCTACTATGGTCAGCAGAATTAACAAGTGTGACTATTAAGAATAACTTAGATACTGTCACTTATAGGAAGATCTAAAGCTCTAAGAGTCACCATATTGAAATTTCAGATAATTGAATACTGTAGCTATTTTGCAAAAATTCAAAATATTTCTTCACTTCCTAAAAATGTAGTTTCATTATAAGTTAATACTTAATATCCAAAAAAAAGCAAAATAACAACTTTCATTCAATTCTCCCAAACAAAAAAAAAAATTCCATAAAAAATAAGATGGTTAACTGACATCATTGTATAGCCGTAAAATGGTAAATTTTAAAATATTCTTACTGTCACCGTGTACTATTTTAAATGAAGTCTCACAAGTAAGATAGGGGGTACAGGGTTAAAAGACTGACTTTAGAACTGGAACAATTTCCATTCTGTAACTGTTGTTTCAACTTAAGATTCCAATATAAAAGTAAGTTATCAGGAGAGAACGGTTAAAACAAAATGGTTAATCAGCACAACTCATTTCCAGAGTCTATTTTTCCATTTAGTGACATTGAAACACTGGTTATTTAACTTTGGTTCCTTTCTAGAATTACTATAATTATCTGTGTGTGTGTGAGTGTGCACAGAAAGTTATACTTGATACCATCACAGTTTAAATAAGAATTTGTCCATCATTCTTTGTTGCTTTCAATTTAAAAAAAAAAGTGTTGAAATGAACTAAAGTTCCTTTAAATCTGGCAAAAGTCCTAATAAACCTCCCAGAAGGTGAGAGAAGGGGAAGATAAAAGGTTTTCCTTCACTTTTTCTTTGCTGTAGTAAATTCAATCTAGGCAATGTTTCCAGTTAACAAGTGAAGTTACTTTTTTCAATAAAATGGCAATTGTGTAACTTAAATTATAGTGTTTGCCTCACCTCCCCCCATGAACATGAACAGATATTCTAATTCTGTTATTATGCCTTGCTTCTACGCTACTAAGCCCTCCCATTATCCATGGCAAATGGAAACAAAAACATATGTGAAGCCTAAAAAAAACCAGTGCTCTGAAATACTCATTAAACTATTACTTTCAATCATTTAAATGACAAAATTTTTTAGAACTTAAAATGAGAAGTAACAAAGTAGTGATTGCAGTTCTACTCCCTTTCTTTACTCTCACTCTCTAAGAGAAGATGGTAGTGGAAGGTAACAGCCCAAAGAGAGGCAAGAGGGGGAAGTGTGATAAGCAGAGAGAACGGATCTAGCAGGCCTTGAGTAGGCAGGCCCCAAACACCCAAGAGCTCCCTTCCTCTTCAATACAAACAGACTGATTCCCTTTAGAAGACAAATGGGTATAAAGGTTAAGTACTTTTTCAGACCTTAAGCTTACCTGTTAAGGCACTTTACTCACCCTCCCCAACCCACCCATATTTTTCATATAAAACCCACTATTTCATTTGAATGCATTTTGCTAGGTTATGATAATCTGCAAAATAAAACAAAAACAACATTGAACATTTCTTTTATAAAACTGTTGCATCAAGAGAAAGGTTGTGTTTTATTTTCTGAAATGAGCACAAAGTACACCTTTCACAATAACACTGAAAGCAGGTGCAAAGACTGACAGTGACCTTTGACTAAAGGTAGCTTTGTAAAAAGAAAAATACCAAGTAAATCAGTGCCCTTTCTGATTGTTGTAAAACTGGAGAAGGGGGGGGTTTGGTTGTTTATTACATAAAAGTTGGTCCAAACTTACAAAAAAAAAAAAAAAAAGCACAAATGTGCATAGTTCAGAACTGCAAGAGGGCCATAAAAGACTTTTATGTCCCTAATATTAGCATCCACTTAAAACTGCCAAGAATACAAAATAAAATTGTTAACTAGAATTTGTGAAGATGTACAATCAACAGATCTAGTTTTTAGAACAGCATGAATTTAAGCAGGTTTTTTTTTTTGGTCTTTTTTAAAACTATTGTATGCAAGACCCTTTTCACATAAAAATAAAGCTGTTGTTGAATTATTATTATTCAAGTCTCTTGGATTGCTGCCTTAAATTGCAGCTAGAAAAGTCTTTCCAGATAAAAATGATGTGCCTGAGGAAAAACTGATACTCAATATGGTAGCCCTCTGCCTCGACCTCTGCCAGCTGATGTGCTAATGTGTCCCCTGTATCCTTGTGAATATCCAGGTCCTTGGGCAGGAGAAGTCCAGGTCTGTCCATGCATGAGGCTGGGGCCACCCGGGTTTTCCTGTAAGGTACCACCATAGTTATAGTTGTGCATCTTTCCTGGCAAAGCATGAGTACTCTCTGGCCCTGTAGAAGGGTCACTGCTGTTTGCCAGGACTGCAATGGGGCCATGGCTATATTCAAATCTATGATCCTTGTCTCCACTAAATAACATGGGACCAGTATTGAGGTAAATGTCTCCGTATCCAGCTACTGAACTGGGAAATGACTCAGAAAAGGCAGAAGGCTGAGGTGGACCACCAGAATGAGATGAAGTAGTACTGTAGTTATCCAAAGACTGAATATCTGAGTTTCCAATGAAGCTATGCCGTTCCAGTGGTGGAGCAGAGCTACCTCCTAGACCATCATTACTAACGTAAGGAGCAGAAGAGAAAGAAGAGGGTCCAAAATTATCCTTGTAGTCTGAAGTGGATGCATAAGTATCTCCTGTCTGATAATCAATACCACCTTCTCTTTTAGGATCATCCTGGGGCTGATGCTGAGCTAGTAGCTGCAACAGGGCTGCTTTCACTCCAGCATGAGGGTCAGTTAATGAAGAACTAGTGGTGGGTACATGCTGGTTTTCTGTCCGATAATCCAGATCTTCTTCAGTGACTGGTGGTGGTTCAGGTGGTTCAGGAGGTCGTTGATCAGGAGGCAGAATACGAGGCCGATCTGGTTCTGGTGTGAGCTCTAATATCCTCATGTCTTGGTGCTGGATGAGATCATCTTGCCCTAAGTGGAGGGGAAAAAAAAGGCAAAAAAAAAAAAAAAAAAGAGTAATATTTACTGTGGAAAACTAAATGTTCAAAATAGTTCATGTTTCCTGTGGGTGGTCCTAAAGAGCATTAGAAGTTCCATCTCTGCCCATACCCCTCCCCAAAAAAAAGAAAAGGAAAAAAATTAAATAAAAAGGAAAAGGGTATATAAGTACTAATATTGCCTGCTACTATTTAAGTCTATGATGACTGATATTTCTGCCTTGGGCAATCATCCTGTTGTAGTTGGAGTAAAAGATTACTTCTTAAGCATAGGTTTACATGAGAAAAATCTATATATAACTAATAATGAGTTATATCACACATGGTTAATTTGCTAAAGAATTAATTCCTAGAAGTAAACAGACAAAAAAACTAACCTAAGACCTGAGAATTGTCAGCCATCTTTTAGCAATGCCACTAAACAGCACACATTATAGATAATAACCACCAACAAGAAAACAGTGTGAATGCAGCTACATCAGTGGTCTGCTACCTGCATACTCACCCGATACTGGAGTGCTAGGTTCTGGAGGTGGCCTGAGCTGTAATGATGCTTCATGTCCTGCTCCATTTTCTCTTTCTTCTAGAAGCACATCTTTCTGCTTTGACTGCTGAGCCTTTATTAACTGAGTCAATAGAACTGCAAATGCACTCTGCACAGCCGCCTGGGCAGCATCAGTTTCCACTTTAGGCTGGAGGCTCTGAGAAGGCTGAATTCCTCCCAATGGTTTCGAAGACTCCTGTTGTGGTGTTGATGGATCTGTCTGTTTTTCACCTGTTGCCAAAATTCCAGCAGGAAGGTTTATTTTATTTAGCTGCTGTTGAGTCTCAGAGTTTACCTTAATGTTCAACACTTGGACAAAATCAGCCATATTAACACTTGTTTTAGATTGTAGTAGGTTTAGTAGAATTGCCAATTCACTGTGGTTTAACTGTTGTCCAGGGCCTGTTTTTACTAAAGACAAAGTTTATATTAATTAGAATTGCCATAATTTACAGCTCCCCCACCCACAAAATGGCTCGCTCTGTATGACCATACAAAAGTGAATATTTGTAGGGCAGTGTTTAAGAAACACTGTGAAAAGGAAATCTCAGTCTAGTTTAATTTCATATACATTTAAGTAACTGCATATAAAGTACAACAAAAAAAGAACTGTGGTCTGTGTTAAATAAATTATCTTAGGGGTAAATATTTCAAAAGGAAAATCAAGACCCCCCTACTATAAATATAACCAGGAAATATCACTGGTGAATGGTAACTAGATAATGATGATGATAGCTACAGTCTCAGGTACTTTATAAGCATTTTATGTCCTTTATTACTGACAACAACAATATAATGCATGCTCTATTATTAGCCCAATTTTTTAAATGAAGAAGAAACTGACATCCAGAAATAATAAATAACTTGCCTAAGGTGACAAACTCTGTAAGTGGCAGAATTGAGATTTGAACTTGGTATTCTCAACTACTGCTTATCTAAAATAATGCTTATTATCTAAGAACCTAACCTTATATTTATAGTTAATTCAAACTAGGATGTTGTAGACTCTTCAATAAAGTGTACTTTATTCAAATTACTTTTTTTAAATTTTAAGTTACTTTGGGTAAAGATATTAACTCATCACCAGCAAAACAAATTCAGGTTTGTTTTTATGTTATCTGAGCCACGTACAGGGGCAAACAAAAGAAGGTTTATAGTTGTGATTATGCAGAATTTATTCTTACATTATCATTTATTCATTAATTATTGTATTATTTATTATTATTATTAACCTACTTTTGCCCACCCCTGTATAACACAGCTCAAGTGTATATAAATATGTTAAGTGATAATACAGACACTGGTAAACAATTTCCATAACTACATAGAACTGAAACTCCAAAATGATGAAAAACTGATAATACTGTCTTTTTATATTCTCTTTATACACTTTGAGATTCCTTTTATTATTTAGTATCATTTTTAGAGTAATTCATAACAAACTTTTGCAAGTTATTCTTGTGATCTGTAGCATTAATAAGGAACAAAGTCTGATTACTATACCTCAAGGGCCAGTTTTCCTGTTTTCCCTTTCATTTCTATATTAACAGAAGCAGTCTCTGTGTGAGCTCAGAGAAGTAATCTTTAATGATGGTATCTCCTCTACAAAAATAGCATTTCCTTATTTCAAGACATTTACTGATTAATAAAGAAAAGAAAGCACAGAGAATACTCCTATTAAAAAAACACAACAACAGAATTCTCACTTAATAGTTAAAAAAAAAATGGCCTGGCCAGGTAGCTCAGTTGGTTCGAGCATCATCCCAATATGCCAAGGTTGCGGGTTTGATCCTCAGTCAGGGCACATACAAGAATCAACCAATAACTGCATAAATAAATGGACCAACAAATTCGTATCTCTCTTTCTTTCTCTAAAAATCAATAAAAATAAAAGGAAAACAAAATAAAAAGAAACCTCTTCTTCATTAATAGGGCTGTTAATATGTAGATAAGAAACAATAACAAAATGAGCTCAGAAAGGGCGATTCATTTTTTACCAGTTAAAACAGAGTGAAATAACTAACCTCTATGCCACTAGGTTTGGTAGTAGAATAAGGACAACAGTTTCATGAACAGGAATAGAAATAAAGACCTGATAGCCTCGTTACAGAATATGACAACTGTCGCCTGAGACAACTGACCACCATTCACACTTATTAAAGCCATCTCAGATTGCTCCAGTAGTAGGTATATAAAACAGGTAACCAATATACAAGTTAAGAAAACTTCCTGTTGATTCTGTTTTGCCTTTCTCCTTATTTTGTGCATTTTTAACATGAAAAATATTGAACTCGATGTACATAGCCCTCATGGTGTGTACAATAGATGCGTTTTCCAAATCTATGTATACCAAATACATTTTCTTGTACAAGGAGAAACCACTATTTTGAGAAATTCTGAAGAATGCATCTCTAGAACCAATAGCAATTGCTTCTGGTTTTTAAAGTAACATGTATCAACACTTCAATGTAGTCTGACCAAGGTCAAGTATGAACTTGTAGATCACATGGGATAAGAATGGTAATCTTCCTCAAACTTTCTCAGCTAATCTACTCTATTCAATCACCAAAAGCTCAATTTGATTCACAGATCTGTTATAATGAACTAACCAATCAATATTTACTCACCTCTTAATCAGTATTAGGGTACTTCTTCATGTTTAATAAACTGCCACCTCTACACACACACACACATACACACGCATACCCTGAAAATAGTGCTGGTTTGGCTGCACACAAAGTATCGAAATAAAGCAAGCTGACATCCATTTTTTGGTTTCCCAGTGCATATATAAGTTATGTTTACTGTAGTTTATTAGGTATGCAATAGCATTATGTCTAAAAATATAACATATATACCTTTCAATGAAAAGGTATATATAATAAAAAATGCTTCAATAAAATTGCTTTGTTGCTAAAAAATGCTAACCATTATATAAGCCTTCAGCCAGTCAGTAACCTTTTCACTGGTGGAGGGTCTTGCCTTGATGTGGACAGCTGCTGACTGACCAGGGTGTTGGCTGCTAAAGACTGGGGTGGCTGTGGCAATTTCTTCTGTAGCATGATATGCTATTTGATAGCACTTTACCGAAGTAGAACTTCTTTCAAAATTGGAGTCAAACCTCTCAAACTTTGAAGTTGCTTTATCAACTATTTTTATGTAATATTCTAAAGTTTCTGTTGTCATTTCAACAATCTTCACAGCATCTTCATCAGAAGTAGATTCTATCTCAGAAAACAATTTTCTTTTCTCTTCCACAAGAAACAACTCTCATCTGTTGAAGTTTAATCATGAGATTGCAGCAATTCAGTCACATCTTCAGGCTCCACTTCTGCTTCTAGTTCCCTTGCTCTTTCTACCACATCTTACTTCCTCCTCTGAAGTCTTGAACCCTCACAATCACCCATTTGGGTTGGAATCATCTTCCAAATGCCTGTTAATGTTGATATTTCAATATCTTTCCACGAATCACGACTGTTCTTAATGGCACATAGACTGGTGAATCCTTTTCAGAGGGTTTTCCGTTTACTTAACCCAAATCCATCAGATGACTATCTATGGCAGCTATACCCTTACAAAATATATTTCTTACAAAATAGTAAGACTTTAAAGTAGAAATTACTACTTGATCCATGAGCTGTAACATGGATGTTGTGTTAACAGGCATAAAAACAACATTAATCTCATTGTACCTCTCTTTCAGAACTCTTGGGTGACCAGGTGCATTACCAAAGAACAGTAATATTCTAAAGAAAATGTTTTCTGCTGAGCTGTAGGCTTCAAAAGCAGGCTTACGATACTCAATGAACTATGTTGTAAACAGTTGTGTTGTCATCCAGGCTTTGTTGTCCTATAAAGCGCAGGCAGTGTAGATTTACTGTAATTATCAAGAACTCTAGGATTTTCAGAATGGTAAATGGCATTGGCTTCAACTGAAAGTCCCCAGCTGCATTGGCCCCTAACAAGAGTCAGCCTGTCCTTTGAAATCAGCCTAGACATTGACTTCTGTCTAGCTATCAAAGTCCTGGATGGTATCTGCTGTTTTACCTACACTGAAAATCTGTTGTTTACTGTCATTGTTTAGCGTGACACCTTCATTAATTATCTTAGCTATATTTTCTGATAGCTTGCTGTAGCTTCTACATCAGTACTTGCTGCTTTGCACTTTTATATTATGAAGATGGCTTCTCTCCTTAAACCACATGAAGCAATCTCTGCTGGCTTCAAATACTTCTTGCGCAGATTTCTTACCTCTCTTAGCTATCACAGAACTGAGAGTTAGGGCCTTGCTTTGGATTAGGCTGCAGCTTCAGGGAATGTTGTAGTTGGTTTGATCTTCTATCCAGACCACTAAAACTTTCTGTATATTAATAAGGCTATTTTGCCTTCTCAATCTTGTTTTTACTATAGTACTTTTAATTTCCTTAAAGAACCTTTTCTTTGAATTCACTACTTGACTAACTGGCACAAGAGGCCCAGCTTTCCACCTATCATTGCATCCAAGATGCCTTCCTTACTAACCTAAGTCATTTCTAGCTTTTGATTTAAAGTGAGATGTGTGTCTCTTCCTTTTACTTGAACATTTAGAGGCCATTATGAAGTTATTAATTGACCTAATTTCAATATTATAGTGTCTCAGAGAATAAGGAGGCCCAAGAACAGGAAGAGAGATGGGGAAAAGTTAATGGAGCAATCATAACACATACAACATTTATCAATTAAGTACAATGTCTTATATGGGCACTGTGGTGGCATCCCAAAACAATTACAGTAGTAACATCAAAGATCATTGATCACAATAAATATAATAATGATGAAAAACTTTGAAATATTTTTAGAATTACCGAAATGTGAGAGACACAAAGTGAGCAAATGCTGTTGGAAAGATAGCTTCAATATACTTGCTCAATGTAGGGTTGCCACAAACTTTAAATTTGTGAAAATTCCAAGTATTTGTCAAGTGCAATAAGGCATAACATAATAAAACAAAGTATGCCTGGCCCTGCCTGGTTAGCTCAGTTGGCTGCACATCAACCTGCAAAGCACAAGGCTGTCAGTTTGATTCCCAGTCAGGACACATGCCTGGGTTGTGGGCCTGGTCCCACTTGAGCACACGTGAGAGGCAACTGATCGATGTTTCTCTCTCACATTCTTGTTTCCCTATCTTTCTCCCTCCTTTCCACTCTCTCTAGAAATAAATAAACTTTTTAAAAAAGAAACAAAGTATGCCTGTATTTATGTCATATCTGCCTCTGCCTTCGTAAAAAGAATTAAACTAAAGATGAATGCTTTCTGGTTTTTTGAGGCCAAGTGAAGGAGTGGATTCTACTTTTTAGAGTTAACATTGAAGAGATTCAATCTTATAAAACCTTTAAGCTTCTATAATATAATGGGAAATTTATTAAGAGTAATCTGCAGCCTTGCAGACGCTGCTGCCCTGTCAACCCCACAATGTTTTCAACATCGCTGACCAACAGCCCTTGGGCCTTGTCTCCTTAGACTTCTTTGCAGACAAAGTTCCAAAGATAGAAGAAAACTTTCATGCTCCGAGCAACAGGAAGAAAGGACTTGGTTATAAAAGTTCCTGCTTTCACATAATTATTTCAGGATTTATGTACCAAGGTGGTGACTTCTAGGTCACAATCGCCCAAGTGGCAAATCTATCTATGGGGAGAAATTTGATGAGAATTTTATCCTGACGCATATGGGTTCTCGCATCTTGTTCATGGCAAATGCTGGACCTAACACAATGCTACCCAGTTTTTCATCTGCACTGACAAAACTGAGTGGTTGGATGGCAAGCATGTGATCTTTGGCCAGGTGAAAGATGGCAGGAATGCTGTGGTAGCCATGGAGCACTTCTGGGTGCAGGAATGGCAAGGTCAACAAGAGCACCACTGCTGCCTGTGGACAACTCTCATAAACTTAACTTGTGTTTCGTCTTAACCACCTGAGCATTCCTTCTGCAGTTCAGGAGAGCACTCTTCTATCCCAGCGTGCTTGGAATGCTCTGTGATCTCCATGTTCTCACCACAGTTCACTGGGCTCCACGTTTTCCTTACCCCTTCCAAGTCTAGCTGAACTGCAGAATTAAGTTTATGATTATGAAAGAAAAATTAAATTACTGTAAAAAAGGTAATGAGGATATTATAGAGTATGAAAGAGCTTCTATTACAATTATTGGCTATTTCCCTGTATTTTTCATCTTACATCTTAAGCATTAACAGACATTAAATACTGACCCTCAGAACAGGGTTAGTAAAAGACCTACTGACTCCTGCACTAGGAGAAAAAAGGAAGTAGAGAAATCTGACTAATGACTAGTCATAGGTAATTTGAGGCCTTTTTGTAAGTTAATCTTACTTTGAGATTACTTAATATCATGGTGCCACTAATAGTGATACATCTGTACTGGCACAAGCAAATAACGGAATGTCAAGTTCAATAAATAAACCTTAATGTTCAACTTTTAACCTCAAATGCTTTAACACTACAGCAATATAATCAAGAGTAGCCAAAAAACAACTAGAAGAAAACGAACCCATGAAAGCATTACTGACCAGGTGCTACATTTGAGTTGCCCTGAGATTTCAATTGTGAAGTTGGCAGCACACCCTGGGGTGTATTGGTTCTGCTGTCATCTAAGCCCAGAGACAAGTCCTTTCTGGGGGCTTTAATTGTGGAAACATCATCAGTCATGCCCATCTGCTTCTGTCTTCTTCGCTTTTTACTCCATAACTCATGACAGTCTTGCCATAAAGGAAGGCTAGAAAAAAAAGAATAAAACTGTTCATCAGTGGCATTTCTTAACAACAACAAAAAGCTAAATACCAACAAAGCTGCCACTCCCCACACCTATAAGTTTATGAAAACTTCATACATAGGCGATGCCCCACCTCCTTCCAGACTTCACCTTTATAAGCAGACTATTTTTATGATTTCCGAATAATCAATAAATAATCATTTATTAATCACTATAATGAAGAATAATATATGGTCATAAATTAAGGTTACAGTTATCCTTGGTGCAATCTTTCAAAGCCAATTCTATCAGAGTACATAATATATTAAATATGACATGAAAACAAAAGGCAAAAGAGATGCCATTTGCAGAAATTAGATGCAGGGTTTAAAAAGTACCAAAGGGTAGGACAACATTTGTGAAAAATCTTCTAGTAAAAACTCTTATCTTTTTAATACCCTCATATTTGCTTCTGTAAGCAAATGCTCTAGAATTAAACTAACGTTAAAGGTGTTTTAATAATAGGTAATCCAGGCTCATTGCTCATCAACAAAGAGTTCTTAATAACTAGCAACTATCAAACTTACCCTCAATTCTGAAACAATTCTACCTGAATGTAATTTCATAAGCCTAACAACAATGCAGAATAACTTTTGATTAAAGAAAGACATAAATATTTGATTTATAAATATCTTTTTCTTACCCTAATAATCCAATGGGAAGTTACTTTGAACTTAAATGAGAAAATTAAGGCTTGGAAAGGTTAATAAACTTGCCCAGAATAACTACAAATTCCCTTGAGCAGCCCCAACCTGGTGATATATCTGCAGTCTACAACCTGTACATGTTTTCCTCTAGGGTACATGAAGACTTTCTAAGGGGATACACTTGGAATTATTTTAAAAGAATTTCTATATCCACATGTCCTCTTTCCTAAAATTGACCTTTGAGCATGGCCTGCACATTCAGTAAATTCTTAATGCCTCCTCTTTTGCAATTACTCTTATCTCATGTTATAAAATAAAGGCATACGCAACAATATGGTTGTTGACTCTTAGCAATGTAATATAATATTAAGCAAGGTCATTCCCGAAAGATTACAAACAGCATGACAACCCTTATAAAATTAAAAACAACTAAAATTTTAAAATATAAATTGTTATGAGTACATATAAATGGCAACAAAAGTATATACAAAAGAAAACAGGGATGATGGTTACCTCAGGTGGAGGAAAGCAAAGGGATACACGTCACGGGATAGGACCAGGGGGAAAGGAGGAGAGGGTATGATATAATTAAAGTAGGTTATTTTTAAGATTCTAGTTTTTATTTGGTAGGCTCATGGCTGCTTATCAATACCATTTGAAATAACTAATTAAATCATGTAACTAAAAGAAAAAAAGAGAGCCATGCATGGACCAATGATGAATGACACAAGGATTATGATTAAACCAAGTCTATGCACCTGAGGTCCAAAAACAAAACAAAGGCATACCTCTCAGCCATCTTACTATGGTGCATTGCCTCAGCGTGTAAAAACCTCCTGGAGTAACAAACAAAGGGACAATTTGAAATATTGATATTGGGAAGCTACAAGGCATCATAATCCCGCCAAAGCCTTTCCTTTCTCTCTTCTCTCTCCCTCTCTCCCTTTGCATGTGTGCCTTGCCTTTGTGCATGTGTATTTTAAGATGTGTAGCCTTAGCCTCTGTTGGAATATTCTGAATTCAGATATACTGCAGTAATGCAGTAACTGGAGAGATTTCACTTCCTCCATCCCAATGTTCAGGGAATGAGTAGAACTTGTGAAAGAAAGAGTCCCATGAGAGTAAAGCAAAAAATTCCACTAAAAGGTAATTTGAAGGTAAGGTGTTCTATAAGGATGATTTTAAAACTCCTGTCCAGGAAAGATAAACATTGTCCAACAAATAGCTAAAACCGTATAGGTTGGTGATACTGACTCACAGATATAGCAGGATTTTTTTTTAGATGAATAAATTTTATGTACTTTTCTGCAAGTTTCAAATATTGGTTCAGTCACTTACTTATTGTGTCTCATGAGGTAAGTAATGACCTCTGTGCCCCAGTCACCTTGTCTTTAAAAATGAGATAATACCTTGTGGGGTAGAGGTAATATATGTTAACTTACGTAAATGCTCAGACATAGGCACTATATTCATGTGTGATAACATCATTTAATATGGTAGCTTAAAGCTATTTTTTATCAAATCACATCATGAAATATTTATTCTAATAAAGTTGATATTTTATCTTATAAATTGTTTAATGCTTTATAGTAGCTATTAAGAAAAATTAAAATTATAGCATAGCTGCCATTCTCATTTATTTTTTTGACAGCTATACTTTCTCTCTTTTCACTAAATACATCAGAAGGTTAGGACATCTAATACAATTAATGGAGTTATTTTTGTGTTTTTTATAACCCACTCTCACTTGATTACTCCTACAAAATTGATCAGAACAGTTTAATACATAAACATATTTCCTGAAGGAGTACCATGCCTTTTCTCATAGTCCTTAGTGCATAAATAATTTGTAATTTTAACTATTACATTACAAAATTAGGGTAATATTGTTTACGTAACTTTTTATTTAAATATTACATTGACATCATTGTAACTGACTGCTTTAGTGATGTATCTAACAAAATTTGATGTACCCCACAACTTACTACTGATTTACAGAATTTTCACCAAAATGTGCATTAACATTTATTTTTAAATGAAAAAAAAAAAAACCCCAGCTATGTTCTGATAAAAACTGAGTAATTGTAGGTGATACATTTGACAATATGAACGGTGTTTCTAATTAGGTTACATAGAAGACATTTTTCATAAATTGAATGGGATACATCTATAGTTCCACGGTATGGACAAGAATATATTGTTTTAAAAATGTAATAAAAAACACAATTTAATATATTATTTGGTAAAGCAGCCCTGCAATTACATGCTGACTTTTCAAACCTCTTCTAAGTACAGTGGATTAAGTAAGTATTCATAAAGTTTCTTTGGTTTATTTTCCCCAAATTTAAAAAATTAAATGATTAATGACTGAGTAACATATCTTTTGGCAAGTCATGTGGTTTCCACATCTTTACTGTCAAAAAGTTAAAGGAGAAAAAAAATCATATGTTTACATCTGAAAGATCATTAAAATAAATTTTGATGACAGATTACTATGTGGTTTGGGGGCATAATATGGAGGGATTTCAAAGAATTCAGTGATATAACTATGACAAAACCCCACTTATTCTCAAATGCTTGTTCACAAGGGTACTTATTAAAATAAAACTAAAATTAATGTGGAACTATGTTTTATTCTAGAATAAGTATGATTAATCAATAGATATGCAAATTACTCAGGAAAAAATCTCAGCCATATTTATCTCATTACGTTGCATTTCCAATAAAATTTAATTTTTTCCTTTCTTAACTGAAATATGTACCATTAATATTTGCAATGACAAATTCATCAAGAAGAGAAAGAGCTTACTTGTAGTCAGTCAGATTTTAAAAATCAAATTTCCATTTATGTGTATACATATACTGATTTTAAAGATGTATAATAGTATAATGAATATAAAACTTTCAAGCAAAAAATATGTGTTACATTAAAAACCTGCAGAAGAATGCCCTGGTCAGGTGGCTCAGTTGGTTGGAGCATCATCCTGTACACCGAAAGAGTTGCGGGTTCAATCCCTGGTCAGGGCACATACCTAGGTTGCAGGTTCAGTCCCTGGTTGGGGCACATGCAGTAGGCAACGGTTCGATGTTTCTCTCTTTCTCTCTCCCTCTAAAATCAATGAACACATCCTTGTGTGAGGACTTAAAAATAAACCCCTGCAGAATCAATGTAAGTTAAAAATGAACAACGTCAAATTGTTGTAGTTTCTTCATACATTTTCTAAGTGAATGTTGATGAATATAAAGATGCTAAGGCATTCTGACTCCACTGAATATGTTTTTAAGAATGATGTAACTGCTCCATTTAAGTGTCAACATTTATGATACACTGAAAATTACACCTTTTGCAACTACTTAAACCGTTGATTTAAAAAGTTTAGATGTCATGTCCTGGCTGGTGTAGCTCAGTGGATTGAGCACAGGCCTGTGAAGCAAAGGGTCACCGGTTCGATTCCCAGTCAGGGCACATGCCTGGGTTGCAGGCCAGGCCCCAGTAGGGGACACACGAGAGGCAACCACATATTGAGTTTCTCTCCCTCTCTTTCTTCTTCCCTTCCCCTCTTTCTAAAAATAAAATAAAAACCTTAAAAAAAAAGTTTAGATGTCAGTTAAAAATACACTTTGACCAGTTTACCAGAATTTTTTCACATATACTATTTAAACCACAAGATCAACTCCCACTGCCAATAATGGGAGAAAAACTGCATTATGTTCCCCTTGATATGTTACAGCAGGAAGCACACATCATTACCTAAGTAGTATTCTTGCCTGCCTCAACCCCAAAAGATATTCTAATTCTGATCACAAGAAAGCAATTAAAGCTAGATTTTTATAATGTTTTTCAAAATAGCTAGCTTCAACTCTTCAAAAATGTCAATGTCACAAAAACCCTTCCCAAAGAGTAATTAAAGGCTGAAGGGACATGAGAGCTAAATGAAATGTGTAAGCTCTGAATAAATTCTTCATTCCCCACTGCCATAAAAAATAGCTATAATTTGACTATAGGAAAAATTGGAGAAATATGACTATTAGATATTGCAATGTTAAATTTGTTTTATGCTCTATAATGGTATTATAGTTACACAAAATTAAGTTCTAGTTCTTACAGATACACGTGAATCATTTATAAATGAAATGTCACTTCAACAGTATAACATTTAAACAGTTCAGAAAAAAAGTTTATATAGAGTGATAAATGTGTCTGTGTCCAAATATTAATAACTAGTGAATCTATGTGAAGGATACATGAATGCTCACTCTATTATTTTTTTATTTTAATGTAAATTAGACAATTTTTCAAACCCAAAATTGAAAAAAATTCTTTGAAGGGATACTAGAGCCAAAGTTTCAAGACTGCTGATATCTACTGATAAGCAAAAAAATAATTTAAAAAAAATTTTAATGAAACAATTAATTCAACAATGAGTAACTCAGTTCCCTTAACATGTCAGATAATATATTCTTTATGCCTTTCAAATCATCCTACAAAAGCTATTCATAAACAGCAAAAACTCAATGAAGCTGAAATGATGGCCTCAGAAATACAGGAAGCCCAATCTAAGTGATAAGTGGAAGAGTCGAGATCTGAACTCCAAAGCCCATGTTTGTTCGTGTATAATATATAAACTGTATTACATGAAAATGTTTTATTACAGGGATAGGCTTGCTTTTATGATGCTCATCATCATTTTAAAATTAAGAAAATCCCTACGAAGTCTCTAGATCCTACCAAGAAGAACCAAATGAACTGCTCTGTCTTCTCACCTTTTCCCAAATCTAATTCTAGAGAAATCACAGGTGCTGCGAGAGTGAAATTTCAAGAGTCCAGCTGTTCTGACTCCCCAACTCTATGCATTCCACACCCCCACCACTGGATAATAAACTTACTCTATAAAGGCTTTTGATACTAATATTATTCTATCCAATGATAAAAATGTTCTATTATATAGTTTGCCAAGGAATTTTTCATAATTTCTTTCTCTTATTGGACTAACTTGAATTTGAGAGCTGGCTCTGCCACCTGTTACTATATTTGTATTCTTGGGCAAGTTTTGTAACCTCTTTGAGCCTGCTTCCTCCTCTGTAAAATGGTGATGATAATAGTAACATCCACCTGAGAGGACTATAAAGATTAAACACAAAAAACGTTTAACTTTAGCACTCAAAATTTTAGCAATACCAACTAGTAGTATAAGCAGTAGTATGGGCAATACAGTAATAAGCTGCAACAGTACTATTTCCTTAAGAGTTAAAATACATTAATAAAATTAGCTAGAGGAAGGCTACATTTGCTAGTCCTACGATTAGCTGAACATTAAGCAAGGTTCTGCATTCTAGATGTGCAAATTATGTGTTTTACTGTTATCCTATTTCTTTTTATTTATTTTATTTCTTCTGACTTAACTAATAATGGAAAAGCTTCTGATAGTTATATACAGATGTTATTAAAACTGTCCAGATGCTTTATACATGGGATCTAATAATAATAAAGTCACTTACTCTGGTGGAGGCATTTTTGAGGGCTCCACATCCCGCAGGAACTCACACTGAAGAGCTTGTTCTGCAGTGCAGCGCTTACTAGGATCCAAGGCGAGCATGTAATCAAATAAGTCTAATGCAGCTGCAGGAATACTGACATGAGAGGAATACAAAAGTCACACGTGTTCTTTGAAACAAGTTTAATGTTTCTTTAGATGCTTATTTCAAATATTAGCATTTTATAACATGTTTACAATACTTTAGTCCAATACATTCTAATTTTCCTTTGAAAAAATATTTTAACATATTTTTGTAACTATTATTCTAAATTTTGACAAAAATAATATATTTTATTACTTTATGAGCAGTTAGCTGTTGTAACTAAATTAAGAACTGAACAGAATAGTTTCCAACAAAATAAAAACCTGAGCTCCACAAGTAACTTGGAAAATGTTTAAAATTTAAAATACTATTAAAGTTCTTTCCCGTAAGCACCTAATCTAACACAGAAAACCAAACCACTGATGCCATATGGTAGTGAAATGGTAAACTGCATGTAAAAACAGAAACTCAAAATAAAATGACATAAAAAAATTGTGATAGGTCTACTCTTGAGTCAACAGAGGATACAGTGACACTTGGAATTCACAAGAAATAACAAAAAGAAAAATTCAGTGTAATATGGGTGTTTAAGCATCCCCTTCTTACAAAACAAATTCTTCTCTTAACTTTCGACGATACTGCTTCTTTGGTTTCATGGTGTTGAAATACGGCAGTTTGATTACATCGGGCCACACTGCAGGACATGGACTCCCACATATTCGGCTAAACACATAAAAAGAAGTACATCGCTATAAACTACATACACAAAATAACACAACTACTTTACAAAACATCAACTCATTTAAGTCCTGATATAAGTACAGAGATTTTCATTAAATATTTTAGTTATCCCAACTTAATTACTTGTTTTAAGAAAATTACTGTCAGTGGATATTTTAATACTCCACACATTCCAGTTCCTAGAAAGAAAACCTTATTTACAAAATCAAACCTTAAAACAAAGGGAACACTCAAAATATGCTGAGGTTTTGAACCAAAATAAGAAGTTTTATGCCAATTAATTAAGGAACTAGAGTTTAGTTTATGTCTTTCTCTGTTTTTTTAGGTACCTGTCACTACCTCTCATCATGAATATAATGAAGTCTGCAATAATAGCAGAAACAAATATCCTACACTCACAAAGGTAAGTATATTGTAAAGACTGCTTAATTCTGTCAACAGGAAGACCCTAAAAGTAACACCTTTGAATCACACAAGTTCTTTAAAGTTGTGCTAGATTTCAAAGTACTTAGAATTTTTAAATGCTTTACTCATATTATATATCAAAAACTCTTATTTTTGTATTAATAAATCCTTGTGATGATAATTTATAGAAAAACTGCTATAACAATTAGGTAACTCTAGCTGGTAAAGAGTTAAAAAACTGATTTTGGTAATGTGTAGATAAAAAAATGGGTTAAATATGCTTAACTTGAGTATACTGAATCCCAACGATAAATGTACAATGTACATAAAATGATCACCTGGTCTTTACATGTAAAAAGGTGCATGCATCAATGACTAAAAGTAAAAATATTTTATACATAAATATAAATGCATGCAGCAATGTGTATGAAAGCATTTGACAACTAAAATTGCCATTCTTTAGCTGAGCTTTAGAATACTATCTCAGATAACCTCTCACATTTAAGCTGTGTGTCACTTAAACTGTGCTTTTTGTTTCAATATATAGTAATCCCCCTTTATCAATGGGCGTATGTTCTAAGACCATCAGTGGATGCCTGAAACCATGGATAGTACCAAACCCTATGTATGCTATGTGTTTTTCCTATACATACGTACATACCTATGATAAAGTTCAATGTATAAATTGGGCACAGTGCAGATTAACAACTATAATAATAGAAGAATTATAGTATTCTATAATAAAAGTAACATGAATGTGGTCTCTCTCAAAATATCTGTTGTACTGTACTCACCCTTAAACAGCGTGGACACAGGTGGGAAGGAGTGGGATCACATAAGATCTCATCATACTACTAGGAACAGCATGCAATTTAAAACTTATGGTTTATTTCTGGAATGTTACATTTAATATTTCAGACCGCAGATAACTGAAGTTGAAACCACGGACAAGAGGGAACTATTGTTCATAGTTTAGGATTTTTAGAAGCCCAAGCTTTAAAAAGGTATCAATAACCTTCTTTATCCATTCCCAATCTTTTCTTCCTTACAACCCAATTGTCGCAACCTCCGCAAAAGTACAATGGTTTTCTTAGGAAAGAAGGCCAAACAGGAACATGGCTATTTATGATCTGATCCCAAAATGCCTTCCCTAGTCTCACCTCCCAATTCACCTCTCCCCAAAGACGAACTATGCCTTCATATCCATGCTCATATTCCTTCTCCCTAGATGCTACCTGAATGCTTTTCATTTCTCAAGATTCATATCAAAAGTATTCCATTCATAGAAGTCTTCTGTATCCCCAGTGCTAATCAATATGGTCACTCTTCCCATGCTACTTGTTTCTTTTGACACTGTTTCATCTTGTTTTATATTTTAGTTGTTTACGTGTATGTTTCTCTTACTAAATTACAGTTTGGGAACCATGTCCCTTAAACAATAGACAAGTGGGAAAGGGAGTAAGAGAAATAGGTTACTGGCAAAGAAAAGTGTACAGGCAAAGGCATGGAACTAGTCAAGTACAAACATTTGGGGTAAGGAATACAGATATCAGTATAGGAGGAATTTAGAGCTCAGGTAGGTTTATCTGGAAGATAAAAAGGGGCCACGCAATACATCTTTAAGAGGCAGCCTGCCTAACTAAAGTTGGTCCACAAACAATACAAGTTTGAACTGCATGAGTCCACTTATACAGATTTTTTCAATACACTGTAAATGTGTTTTATCTTATGATTTTGTTAATAACATCTTTTCCCTAGCTTACTTTATTGTAAAAATACAGCATATAATATAGATAAAATTATGTATTGACTGCTTCTGTTATCAGTAAGTCTTCTGGTCAACAGTAGGCTATTATTAGTTCAGTTTTTGGGAGTTAAAAGTTATACACAGATTTTTGACTGCACACGAGGTCAGTGGCTCAACTCCCCCATGTTGTTCAAGGATCAACTGTATAATGAAAACAAACTCTGAAAACAAACTTTAGAACTGAATCCTGTCTGTGTTATACTTGTCAAATTGCATCATGTAAGAATTTGTTTCTTCTTTCATAAAATGAAGATTAATTTTACTTTAGAGCTGTGAAATTAAATGAGCTATTATCTGGCCCATTAATAGCCTTATAATATATATTGGTTTCATCACCTCTTAGCTAAAGAGTTTTAATTATTTTACTATATGTGTTGTGGGAAAACATCTAAGTACTACTAAAGTTATTTAATTGGTAGCAGCATACAGGATGGAACACACATACTGAGGCATGGAAAGTTACCACAAACTAGGGAAGCAGACAGGAGCTGATGATAACTGTATATTAGCAACATTTGTGCCTGATGGCCAACAAGCTCTCCCAAAATCATTTACTGAAGATGTCTTAAAATGCATCATGTGCTAAACCCCAAATAGCTGAAGTCTATTTTGGGAATCTACTCTGACGTACTGATTTTAATATTCTGGTGTCGATACTGTATGGTAGCTTTATATTTTTTTATGATGCTGAGAGGACAAACCCATCTACCCATTCCTCTAATTACTATTCCCAGAATTCCTTACAGATAAAATGTAGAATCAATACTACCACACTCCAGAAGTAGGAGAATCCTATTGGGATTCAACATCTGCTGTGAATTTATAGATTTATTCAGAAAGGATAACTATTCTTACAAGCTTAATATTTCTATCTCAAAAATTTTTATATTTCCTTCATTTTTATATATATCACTTCAATTAGATCTTTATATTTCTTTTTATGGGTTTTATTTTTTACTTTTTTCAATCTGTTGTTCCCCTTACTATATTTCCTAAGTACTAATTAGAAAAGTTTTGTTACAGAAAGAGCTTAAAATTTGACATACAAAATTTTAGGTGTCCATGTGAGATCCCATGATTCCTAACAGTTTTAGTAGCTGTTTCTTTGAAGTTTTCCAGGTTTATAATTATATTAGCTACAGTAAGAATTCATCTACTTTTTCTAATGATTCCTCTTTATCACTATGTTATGTTACATTATATAGCAATTTCTAAATAATGTTAGAATGATGATGATGCTCTATACAATATTGGATAATTTTGTTAGGTCACGGATTTTTTAAAATGTATTTTTAAAGGTTTTATTTATTTAGTTTTAGAGAGGGGGAAGGGAGGGAGAAAGAGAAGGGAAAGAAACATCAATGTGTGGTTGCCTCTCATGTGGCCCCCACTTGGGACCTCCGCAACCCAGACATGTGCCCTGACTGGGAATTGAACCAGCAACCCCTTGGTTCGCAGCCCACACTCAGTGCACTGAGCTACACCAGCCAGGGCTTGTTACAGATGAATTCTTTTTAATGGGAGTACTTTCACTGGTCTACCACGGGGAAAGATCACGACCTTGCTTTGAAATACACAATACATAACAAAGATATTTACAGACACATACAAATTCACATACATGTCCTGTTTAGGAAGCATTCATTTATTCCTTTTCACTATGGGTTTTACTTTTGTGGCTTTTAAATATGTTTAAAGGATACTTAACTTCTATCAGTTTGACTTTTAGAAACTTGATATAATCATTATCTGCATTTTCTTTCCTAGGCTTCTATGTATTAAGAGATTTCCTAACACTTAATCATCCTTACATTCAAATGAGAAATACCACCTGGGCCTAATAAAAGTAGTATTATTTTAGTATAATGCTGTATACTACTTGTTAACTTGTTCTGAATCAATACTCATATGATATTGTTATACAGAAGCAGTGTTCAAAAGTTGGAGTCCAAAGACTCTCGGGTGTCCCCTAGACCTTGCAAAGGCCCGGCAGTTTAAAGGTATTCCTAAGACATTATTGCCTTTTTCAATGTGTTGACTTTATACTGATGGTGCAAGGCTAATGGTGGTTAAAACTAACAGCGCCTTAGCATGATTCCAGGCAGTGACATCAACAGCAGTAGTAAGTACTCTGCACTAACACACAATCTCAGGGCAGGGAGGAAGCCAGTTTCACCTAAGAATGTATTTAATGAAGCAGTAATGAAAAAAAATATTTAACACTACCACTTTTAGTGTTTAATAACACTCAATCTTTTTAATAGTCTGTGATAAAACAGAAAATACTTATAAAGCACTTCTACTATACAACAGGTCTGATAGCTGTCTTGGGAAGCATCTATACAATTACTTGAGTTGCAAGCTGAAGTAGCTTCTTTATTTATGAAACATATTTTTTACCTGCAAGAACAAACAAACTATGGTTATGCAGACTTGGGTATCTGTAGACATTTTCTCAAATGTGATCAACGTCAGTTTGTTACTTCAAGGAAGACGACGCAATATTTGTCATCAATTATACAACTCAAGCTTTTAGGAGAAAATCAAAATACCAGAAAACTTATTATCTACACCATGAAACTGACAGCTTCACAATAAATACCTAAAGGCTTTTCTGATGCGATTAGTGGTGGGAACAAATAATATAATGAAATGTTACATTTAGAAGAGATGCTCAATTCAGTGATACAATATTTTGCAAATGACCAATACACATAATTTATAAAATCATCATAGTTGTAAAAGATCCATTCAGAGTGCAAGAGAGATCACTAGATTTTAATATATTAGAGTATAAAATATTACTTGGTTTGGTTTCAAACTATACATTATATCTAACTTATAAAAGATTACCATTTATTTAGTGCAATTTCAAAAATGAATATGCAGAATTATCAGAGTAGACTAGTGATAACAGTGGATCGCACATATGAGGATCCCAGGTATACTCTATTAAGGCAAACATTAAAGGATTTGTAAAAATATAAAAATGGTACTGATTTCACCAAGATTTATTTACATTTGGAAAATATGCTTTATAATTTTAGATGCCATTTTAACATACTTTTAAGTGAATTAAAAATACATTTATTTTCTCAGTTTTAATTTCTAATAACTATCAGGAGATACAACCAACATAAACAAAAGCTCCTGGGATCTTTCTTAATTTTTAAAAATGTAGGGACGTTCTCAGACCAAACCAATTAACAAGCACAAGTATACAGAATTCTTTATGACATTGATTTATGATTTTATGCTATTGACTTATGATTCACTTTTTAAAATATGGGAATTTTCCTTCTTTTCCTGACTTCTGAAAAAACCAGAGCCTGTGTGTTTGAAATTTTTTAACGTTTACCTGTGTTACCACCTACACCTGAGGCTTTTGGAGGAAGAGTGGTATGGGGTAGTGGGGAAGGTTGGATCGAGAAGAAGAGGATTTTTTTCATTCTGATTATAAGTGTCTTCTATTAAGGCTCTTTTACTGGCTGCTGTAAATCTTAGAGTTAAAAAGTGCTGACTCATGTGAAAAGTTTTTCCCTCATTCCTTCCATTTTGTCCTCATTTTTGCTTTGCATTCTCTTTTGCCATCACTTTTTAAGTCATTCATGCTCTACTATCACAAAAACTTTTGTAATCTGCATAAGATACTTTCTGGAACAAGGCAAAATACACGTTACTTGACCACTGTGGTAGTATAAAGCTCTTTGACACAGATTCTGATTAGTATTCCATTGTTGATCACTTCACATGTATTTTTTGCAATACAAATTCTAGACCTCATCATTTCTGAGGCTTTCTTTTAGATGGGAATAATATCACAGCATTACTACAAATAAGATAAGGGGGAAATGTGTATATTAGGAAACTTACGTTTATTTCTTCAACAGTAATCATATTATTAGGCCTGTTTTACTTGTGAAGAAACAAACTTAGAACATTACAGAACTTACCACAAATCATAAGAGCAGGAAGTAGCTGAGAAGTCATTAGAACTGAGGTCCATAAGATTCCAAAGCCCACCCCTTTCAATATACTCTGCTGCCTCTTTCAAATCAGGGAGACTAGTTTCTTTTCTCAGAAACTTCCATTTTCTCTTCATGTTTTAAAAATAATGCTATAGAATCAAAGTTGTATCATTGCTTTCTGTTTTAATAAATGTTTGATATCTTACCAACAAAACAAAAATATTCTGAAATATGTAAACTAGAAAGTAAAACAGGTCCACATTGAGATAAACAATTCCAGACTCTTGATGTATTTGTTTTACCTAAATGGGATCAAATCAAATATAGCCTCCTAGAAAACTGCTCTTTTCATGCTCTTTTCATGCAATTATGTTGCTTTTCAATATTTCCAGATCTACCATTTCCTTTTTATTGGGTTGGCCAAAAGTTTGTTTAGTTTTTTCCGTACGATGGCTTTAGTAGTGCTTAGTTTTCTTTAACTTCATTCAAAACAATTTTGTTAGATTGTATTATTGGCAGCTGTCATAACAGCATTCATTAAAAAATACTTATCAAAATTGGTCAATTTTTGTGCAGCCATTTATTTTAATATTGGAGAAGGGAGAAGATACATTTTTGGCATATTATGCTTTATTATTTCAAGAAAGGTAAAAATGCAACTGAAATACAAAAGATTTGTGCAGTGAATGGAGAAGGTGCTGTGACTGATTGAATGTGTCAAAAGTGGTTTGCAAAGTTTCTTCGTACTACTGACATTTTGGCCAAATAATTCTTTGCTATGGGGCTGGAAAAGGTTAGCAGCACCACTAGCTGTGACCCACTAGAAGCCAATAGTGGGAGATAGCTCAAAATACCCAAATCAATAAAGTTATTGTTGAAAATGAAAAATGTGTCTTTTATTTTACAGAAAAAAGTAAATGGACTTTTTGGCCAACTCAGTAAGCAGATGGACAGAGCTTTCTTCCTTTGTCTATATGATTCAGAGTTAACGTGCTCATAAAATAACGCAAGTACACCCACACCTCAGGATTTTTTTTACTTTGCTATTCCCTGATTTCTTTCAGATTTCTGCTCAAATGATACCTTATGGGAGACATTCCCTTACTATATACAGCACCATCTCCTATCATTTTTTTATCTTCTTACATTTATAACCACCTGAAATTTTATTGTTTGTCTGTCTTCAACTAGAAAGTATAAAAGGTTGTGTGCCAGTTACTAGGCACTGAGGGTACAACTGGCACACAACCAGCAATCAATAAATACTGTTCAATTAATCCCCCTGACTTTGAAATGTCTTCTTCTTATAATCTAAGGTCCATAAAAGCTTGCTTTATTTCTGAACTTCCCAAAAACTTCCACTGATTTATGTATTTTGTGCAAGTACAAAATGGATTTATTAGTTACTATAATTTTGTTTTAACATGATATGCCAAATTTTCCTTCTTTTTAAGAATTTTCTTGGTTATTTTCATATTTATTTCTCCAGGATAAACATTAAAATCAACCATTATTTCAAAAAATGCCTTCTAAAATTCTCATCAGAACTATAATGATATAGGATGAATTACCATCTTTAAAAACAGTTAAGGCTTCCTAGTCAAAGACAAGATATGCCTCTCCAATAGTTATTCAAGTCTTTTTTACGATTTTAAGTGGGACATTACAGTTTTCAATATTCCTGGGGTATATATGGTGGTGGTTAAAAAGCATCTTTCCTACCCACTATGTTTCTTACTATTATTGGTTCATATTTTGTACAGCTATTGCTTTTAGTATGTATGTATTAGTATATACTATATAGTAGTTCATTTTTTTGTATAAACACATGCAAATATTTTCTTAGCACTTTCACTTTACCCAACTTTCTATTTAAGGTGTTTCAGGTGATTTCATTGTATGCATGCATGCATACATGCAATGTTATCATATACAAATTATGACAATACTGCCCTCATCTTTCCACTAACTATATCTCTTATTGGATCCCTTTTCTAATCCTGTTAAGTAATTGGTTGGTACTTCTAAAATAGTCTTAAATAACAATACTAGAAGACAAATTTTCTCACTCTTGTCTTTACTTCTAGTATTTCACCACTAAATATTATTCAGGATTCTAGTTTCTGATACATATTTTTATCATGTTATAGAAATATCTCTACAGTTCCTCAGTTAGCAGTTTATATTTCTAGCAAACACCTATTCAACACCTATCAAAATAAACATTTTGCTTCTATTAAAAGGAAGTTACAAAAATAGAATTCCTAAAACTGAAATGTCCTTGTATTCTTGAGATAAACTTTAGTTGACTTTCTGCAAGTTAATTTTCTAATGAAATGCTGGACACTATTGGCTAATCTCTCATTTAGAATCTTGGACTGATATTCTGTAGAAACTTTATCAATTGGGTATCTGTGTTATGCGGACTTTTTAAAAAGTTGCAGAAAGGTTTATTTCCTATGTAGTACTGAGAATTGGTTACAAGTTTAGATACTAAGGTAAAACTGTATATATTTACATTTCAATTTTGTCATCATACTAATTGTTTGACCCTGGACAAATTCTTTACTTCTATAAGGTCCCATTTTCTTAAGTTTAAAAAGAAGACATAGGGTTGTTATGGAGATTAACTGAGGCCAATTCAGGTGAAATTCTTAGAACAGTGCTTGCATTGTGTATAAGTAAATAAATGTGAACTTATTTTTAATAGATGCCTTAGTATCCAATACTATTAGGAGAAGCTATAGGCAAAATGAAAAAATGGTTAGAGGGAATCACTTAAAAAAAAAAGATACACAGATAAATAATTTAAACATTTTATTATAACTGAAAATTTATAAATGAACACTTATTCTCCAATCTCCTGACAGAACAAAGACCTTCTCTTGAACAGAAGATTCACTGAGTGAGATTTTGCATTAGCTTTCTTATACAAACCACACCCATAACATATCATAAGGATTTAAAACAATCTGAGTGTCTTCTAAATTTTTATAACTTTTCTTTGTAACTTATAATTATTAGAGTTACTAGAGAGTGGTAGCCCACTAGCTACAACAATTCAGGTTACCATGTTATCTAAGCAAGTATTATTCATAAAAGGAATGGAAAACATCTATTAATCCAATAAGTCTGTTGAAGGGAATATTCATTGTATATTGGTACCTGTGTCTCCTACCAATATCTTTTCAAAAAGTCTTCATCCATATTTTCAGACATTCATAGAAATCTTACAAGCTGTAAGTTAACATTATTATATTCATATATGAAAATAGCTCTTCTAAAAAGTTAATTTATTTTAAAAATTAGATGAAGGAAAAGGTGGCTAATGTATAATAATTCCTTATAATCTAGGTCCTATGACAGGCTCCAACTAATGAAAACCTATGCTAGTGAACAGATGCCCATATTTTGCTGTGTGTACATACATAGATACATATAAACATGCATGCACAGATGTATATAAAATAGAATATTTCTTTACAATATTCCTAAACATAATTCTTCCATCCTGTCATACTTAGAAAAAAATTACCATTTATTTTTTCCATATAATGAGATCTTTTCTCGGTCTTACCTTTTTGAACTAAAGGCCTTTGACTTAATCACAGAAGCCTTAAGGACTTTAAGATCCTTAATTTAACAAGAGCAAGTATCCAACTGCCTGCATTCTAATGTTTCTTCTCTATCCAGCAATCATTAGAATCTTGAAGAGAACCATGCTCTTCTCTTCCTGAAAATAGTCTGCAAGATTTTAAATTTCCTATAGAGTACAACAACCCCCACCCAGCAAATATGACAACCTTGAACGTACCTTATTAATTCTAGTTGCGCAAGTTCCTGATTTGCTTGAAATATAGGTTTTTTAGTGAACAGTTCACCAAGGATACATCTAGTAAAAAAAAACCATCATTACCAAATTAACAATGATTTTACTTCATTAAGAAAAGTTTCAAATAAATTATATTAGTCAATAAGCCTATCTTACCCACAGCTCCATACATCAATAGCTGGTGTATATCGTTCTTCTCCCAACAGCAGTTCAGGTGGACGATACCATAAAGTGATGACCTTGTTAGTATATGGCCGACTTTAAAAAAAAAAAGAAACCAACTCTTTAGAGTTAGTATCTGGTTGAATAAGAGATATTCTCTTACGAAATATTATTACAGCTGATCAAAGTAACCCTAAAATCCTGACTAAAACTATTTTCATATGCCTACTAAATCCAGACATGCCATAACATCTAACACATGATCATAAAATACATCTGAGAGCAACATGGTTAACTGAAAAATTCCCTTAATGTATAAAAATAAAAAGTAGTTGGCTTTTTACTATAATTTGGTCAAAGAAAGGTCTATCAATTCAACTGTTCAATACTGCCTTTCCTTTCCATAATAACTTTGAGATTGATAAAGTTAATAAATAAAAGAGATTAAGTGATTTAAAGGAAATTGATTTTGAGCCAATCTGGCAAATTACTAATATGCAGTAAAGACACAGCTCAAATCGGAACCACCTTATCAAAGTTCTCAACTTGGCATATCTTTGGCAATCTTTCATTGATTTCAATCTACTTTAGTATGTGAACAGAAAGCACAGAAATGTAGATTGTAGTATTTGAGGTCTCTGCTGCAAAGAACCACATAGTACAAATTCTCTGGCAAAATGTTTTCAATCCTCAGAGAATGATCATGTTCCACCGATTTACACAAATAATGAGAGTCTTAAGAAAAGAAGTTAGAGGTAGTTCTTCCACTGATGGTGCTTAGGATACATACTTCAGGGTGATAACTTTGGCCTTAGATCAATTCTAAAACTCTCTTTCTGGATATCCTCCCAATAACAAGGACATCAAAGCTGTATCATAGGAAACTTCCCAGTAAGCTGTATTCCATTTGAAGGAGGCTTATGTCTGGACCAGTTTTGGGAATAAGGAAAAGGAGCTTACAATTTATAAAGAAATTCCCTCTAGCCAACTCTAGATCTGAAGTTCCAGATAGCATAAGGCCTCACCAGCCTGTCTACTCTGCCCCCACCCAGCCAAATTTCTCCAAATAATTTGAACACACGAACTATAAGCCATCAATCACAGCATTCCCACATACAGAACTACAGTAACAGTTTGCCAAAGCCAGGAAAAAAGTAAGCGTCCTTGGTATAAACTGTGAAAATAAGCATATTATAAGATGCATATTTGCAAGTACAAATTAGGATTAGATTTTCCTAACATTATTCAAGTACTTTTCTTAGTGGCTTTTGTTTGTTTACCATAATTACTCATCTTCATATAATAAGATCTTTTAAACTCTAGCTACTCTAATTAAGCTGGACTTAATCTTTCTTTAAAAATATGTTCCCCTCTTTATGCCTAATTCCCTTTAACTCTGAAATCTCTTCCCTATTTTTCTCATTTAAGTCCTACAACTCTTTTAACAACCATCTCCATAAAGTCTAATCTCTATTTATAATATATTTTTCACATCTTTAAATTTATATCATACTAACCATGTTATTAAACACTGTACTTTATATTTTCTCCCTTCCCCAAAAGTCAAAAAGCCCTAGAGACCATTCTTTATTGTGAACCCCCCACAAAAAGCCCAGAACAATGCTGGGCATAGGACAGACACATTAATGTATATAAGGCCTACAATTGTAGGTGACATACATGAATTAGCTAGCTGGGTGAAAGAATAAAGTCTGCGAAAATTATGATGACTAGTTTTCTAAAACAACTCAAGTGTCTATAAGCACATGAAGCCCACAATCTTGTTACTCAAGTGCAACCAGATATCTATAGTCTCAAGAAAATATTTAAATTAATATAAATCTATCTGTAAAAAGTAAATTTAAAAATATTTTTATGTTTAAAAAATGTTTATCAATTTTTTAAGAAGGATATTGAACTGTGTGGGGAAATTACACAAATTAAAGTTACTAAATTTTACTGAAAAAGGAATATTTAAGTAAGATTATTACTTTATCTTATATAATGAGTAGCAAGTTCTAGGCAATGTTTAGAACACATACTTTAAGTAAGCTTTTTGAACTAGTTTGTAATAAACTTTAAAAAGTTAACAATGACAACAGATAATAAAAATGATTATTTTATTGAAGTCAAGAAGCAGCTTTTAATGATATATTCCAAAATTTTGCAAAATAGGTGCCATATATCACTTTCTACCTTAGTGTTTAATGACATAGAAGCAAACACTGAGAAAATGCCCTGGCCAGTGTGGCTCAGTAGGCTAGAGTGTTGTCCTGTAAAATCAAAAAGTTAAGGTTCAATTCCCAGTCAGGGCACATATGGGAGGCAACCAATGTTTCTCACAGCAATCAGGTAAAGATAAAAGAAACAACACATACCAAGAAAGTATGCAGATAAAAGGTCTTTAATCGCAGAAGTAAATTCCAAGGTAGGTGGAGGTAGCAGAAAATAAAGTCAACTGAATCACCCAGTTAATAATTATTTATAGCCCTGAGTGGTGTGGCTCAGTGGGTTTGGTGCAGAAACCCAAGGGTATGCGAATGATCCCAGTCAGGGCACACGTGTGGACCGTGGGCCAGGTTCCCAGTTGGGAGCGTGTGACAGGCCATCAACTGACGTGTCTCTTGCATATCAACATTTCCCTACCTCTCTCTCCTTTTCCTTTTCCCTCTCTCTCTAAGAATAAATAAATAAAATCTTTAAAAATATTCCTAGTATTATCAAGAACATATTCCATGTTAGGATTAGGATGCTATGCTTACAAATGTAAAGACAAAAAGTAAAAGGCACTGAAACTATGTTTTGAAACGAGGACACACTTAAATCCCAGAAAACTATTGTACTATTGTCATATGAAAGTATATCACTCAAAATCTGACAAATTAATGAAAATCTAGAATCTCCCAAAAATGAACATTTCAAACTTGGTCTATTAGGTTGGCTACCCACTGTCAATATTCTAAAGATGGTCCTGTTTAGATCACAAAAAGAAAACACAAACTGATGTGACATCACATGTACAATGCTTTTTTTTTCTCTCATGAATTTTTTTTTAAATTACATTCTTGAGAGATGTCTACTCAATCTCTCCACACATACACACACACACAAAATTCATTCATATTGAAAAAAGAGACAGGAATGAAAAATATATGGTCATGTTCCTAGGTGTTACAGAGCAAATTAATACACTTTAAAAAGGAAAACTTAAAAATAGAAAATGAACCACCAAAATTTATTCTCATAATTAAAGTTAAATTATAAGCAATAAATTCCATCACCTAGCAAAACCAACACACACACACAAAATCCCTCTTACATTAAATTAGGGGAAAAAACCCAGGAATACCAATAAGCTGTTACTCTTGGATGGCTAAAACCTAAATTCTGTAAAGATCAAGAAATAGTGGTCTCAACGTTATATACTGTGAATTTCAATTCCTACTAAATATCTTCATCTGTAAACCTCATTAACAATTTTTTATTTTTTAAGAAAGCAGAAACTATTTGTCAGGAATAGTTTGGGAACTAACAGTTCCCAAAAGTAAAAACAGTTCCTTTTCATTTTAAACCATCTACTTTAATGTGACCAACAAAATATTAAAATGTAACATCATTAGACTTTTATTTATACAACTTTTGTATGAAATCTCAGGTAATTTTAAATATTTAATATTATCAAAATATTTCACATTTATAAAACTTATCAGATATTTAAGAAACCTTGAGGGAGACTTAAAAATGAAAATATCACACATCTGCTAACCTGCTGAACATTAAATAATCATACATCATTTGACAAAAATAAAATATCATATTTGAAAGGCAAGAGAACAGAGAGTAAAATTCAGCAGACTATTTGCTACAAACGAACTTTTAACAAACTGCCATCTATCTTCAAAGCAGACTTTAGAGGCCCCTTGAGCTCTCCACCTGCTGAGATACGTTTTAGGTAATTAAGGTTAGATCCAGAGTCTAACCAGGCAAGTACTCCAGTATAATGAAAATAAACAGCCTTTCTGCCAAAAGATCGAAGTTTAATTTTTATTTAGCTCTGCCACCTGAAGTACAATCCTGGAAATACACTTAAGTTTGCTAAACCTTAATTTCTTTGTCCATAAAATGTGCATAAGAATAATGATATCTACACCACCCATCTCACAAGATGCTCTCCCTTAAAATAATTCTTGTGAAAGGAAACTATATGTGATAGAGCACCATGCACAAATGCTAGTTGTTTGTTCCTTTCTTTATAAATAAGAAATATTTACTATAACTCTAAGCTAGACAATGCACTCAAACTAAGCACTAACAGATGGCTAGATCAAACAGCCAACCGATCATGGTTGTAGCTGTTTAGAGACTTAAAGTCTGGTGACAATATACTAGACATAAATTATAATAATAAACTCTAGGTATGACAAAATAATGAATAATGTACACAGGACATGTAAAGAAAGGAAGATATGCCAATGTCATCTGTGGGATTCATGGCTGTTTTCAAAGGAGGTAATGCAAAAACTGCACACTGGAGAGAAAAACAACAAATTTGTCAGATTGAGGTAATGGGAAGTATAATTCTATACAAAAGAAAACAACTTACGAAGATTCACAAAGGTGGTCAAGAGCTCAGCTTGTTTAAGAAAGTGTAAATAGTTCAACAATGCTATTATTTGGGGGCAGGGGATGGTAGTTGGTAAGACTGGCAGAGGAAATGAATATTACAAAAAAGACCAGAAGCAGGAAAACCAATTAAATTTCCTTTGCAATGGTCTATATGCAACATATCCACATGTGAGAATGACTGAATACCTTTAACTACAGTGGGAAAAATAGACTTTTCAAGGGGATGTGAAGATAGGTATTGTAGTAATATGTTTAACATACTTAAATAATCTAGGAGGAGATATATGTCCAATAAACACACAAGTTTGGAGATCAGAAAAAGGATCAAGGATAAAATTCAGATATGTAAGTCTTCAGCATGAAGGGAACTGATTTCTCCTACATGAGTGGTAACACTGTATCCTAAAAAATTAAATTACCTTCCTCATTCTATATGATCAAAATGTTACCTACTTTTTCAGGGCCAAAGAAGTACAATTTAATATTGTTAAATTACAGTTACATCACTGAACTAAATGGGATTTCCATTTCTGAAGCTTGTTTAGTCACATTATTTGTTGTTATTCAGATTATGAGTGATCTTTTATATTACCATGGCTCCAATATTTGAGGGTCTCCCAAAAGATCCTTTGTATTACCCTAGAATCCCAAAGCTCCCTGAACTAATCTATACCAGGAGGGTCCTCCAGACCAGGATATCCTTTTGCCAGATAAAATTAATAAAACAGTTACTCTGAATGTATTTTAAATTTTAGAGCATATAAAATACAAAAGTTTAAAATATAGTCCCAATTCTAGTTTGAGTGAAAAGGCAAGAGCACAAGTAATAAGACCACATTAAGGAGGTAAATTTATCATGAATACAAACTCACCTAGACCTTGGACAAGTAACAAAGAGGCAACACTTCTCTCCCAGCATTTACATCTATTTATAGAGCTTTGTGGTAATTCAGTTTTTCTTTTAATGGCAATTTTATGAAAAAACACTAGATGGCGATATTGCATTCCAAAATGTTTTGATCACAATTAGTATTTAGAACCATGAAAGATTTTCAATACCTTATGAACAATGATTTTAGTGACTTTAAATCCTTCATCTTAAAGCTGGAAATAATGAGGTATGGAAAGATTAAGTAACCTGCCCAATTCTTCACAACTAATTAAACAGCAGTGCCAGGACTAGAGCCAAAGATTCCCCATTTAGGCCTAAGAGTTTTATATCCCTTTCATTAAAAGAGTAAATGTGCTAAGTTATCTCTAGAAAATAAAATTAATTTCAACTTACAGTGAAAGCACATACTTTTTTATATGGAATAGTCACATAAAAAGAAAAAGATGCTCCATCATTTGGAAAACCACTGCAGCAACCTGGTAAAATAAAAACTCCAGAGGGCATATCATTGTGTCTAAACTCACAGGAAAGGTTAGACTTAAAATAGTTACTGAAAAAACGAACCAATTTCTAAACGGGTTCATTTCTTAAAATGGAGCAAAAAAAAAAAACCCTGTTCCAGAGATCTATATTTCCCAGTGCCAAGTGAGACCAAGTATGAATACAGATGTTCAAAATGAGAAAATGACTTTTGAAGTTTAAAGGGATCATTTTCCTTCTAATTTTAACCCAGTAGTTCTCATTCTTTATGTTGTAGTACACATGACAGAGGAGGTCCTGACCGGTCACATACCCTCAGTGTGCAACTCCTCCATACCAGCTGTTAACTCCACCCAATTTTCCTCAAATTAACAAAAGATATTCACACTCAAATAAATAAGAGATGTGGTTGATACTATTAAAAGTAGTAAGATGAAATCTGCTCTATTTTAAAATAAATATACCCTGTAATAATTACTTGAACACTTTAATTATTCTGTTTATAGCTAATTACTTAGAAATACTTCAGTGACTTAACATTGGATGGGTATGAATTATGGCAAAGCCCTACCTTTCTGCTTATAATAACAAAGAAATATGAATGAAAAATCATTTGCTGTATGTTTATTTCAAGAAATACCTAGAAAACTTGGGATAACAGAGTAAAATCTATTAAAGGTAGGTTTCAATATGTTAGAAATCAGTTATATTATTAATTTTACTCAAATAATATATGTATTTTAAAGTCATTCCATTAAAATAATCCTAGTTCTCTAACAGATTTTAAAGAAACTGAAATTATTCAAATCTGAAAAAGAAAAGCTTTAGAAGACTATATAAACCCCTGCAGGATAGAATGTTTACTTATAAAACAAAATGGTACAACAAATTTTGTTCTTACAAATTGTATTAAGTAGAAAATTTCAGTATATATTATGTAAAAATACAAAGTTAAGAGATTTTTAATTTCTTACTTCTCTGAGCTCAAAATTCCCATATCAATTCAGCAAGGCAATGAGGACCATGGCTCACTGAAATACCACACTCAGTATACACCCTACATTCCATTTTAAAAGGTTTGAAAGATAAAATTTGGCTCTTCAGTTAGTTTTTCTGGAATATATCTATTTCAGCGTGAACAAATATCTGCATGAAAAGCATCTGAGATAACCGTGGCCTGTATGGCTCAGCTGGTTGGAGTATTGTCCCATACCCGAATGGTTGTGGGTTAGATCCCTGGTCTGGGTGCCTCTGAACCCTGGCCCAGGCGCAATTAATCAGTGGTTTCTCTCTTGAATCGATGTTTCTCGCTCTCTCATTTCCTGTCTCCCTTACTCTCTCTCTAAAAGCAGTGAAAAAATGTTCTCAAGGAAGGAAGGAAGGAAGGAAGGGAGGGAGGGAGGGAGGGAGGGAGGGAGGGAGGGAGGAAGGGAAGAAACTGAGATGGAAAATGGTAATTTAGCTGTTCTCCATCTACTAAAAGCTAACATAAAAATAAAAAAGTGGATTTATATTCAAGTACGCCAGACATGTACTGCATGATGAAAGGATAATGTAATTACAGTGAAATCTCAATTAGCCAGCTAAGGAGACAGAATCCTTAATTAAGTAAAATTTCCCCCTGAAGAACAGGCACTGAAATTTCGTCACTCAATAAGATACATTTCAAGTGAAATGTTGGATTAAGTACACACCTAGAACAATTTGTTTTTTTTGCCTTCAGTTCTACCAGAAGGCACTATTACATATTATAGAAAGAATAAGAAATTGGGAGTTGGAAATCTTGACTCTACCGATTAATTATTTTTTGATATTTAAAGTCACTTAACCCTGTCTGGATCTCAGTTTTATCAAATGCAAAATGAGGGTTATAGCTTTTAAGCTCTAGGACAATTTTAAACTTAAAAACCAACCACAGAATACTTTCTTAAAATAATTAATTAGAAATGTAGTGGGTAAAACAACAGCAAAAAAGCTCTGGCTAATTCAGATTGAGGGGACTGCAGCTGTATTCATAACAACCCATCCACACCACAGTTTCTGCAGGGTTTCAGGAAACTCAAATGGATCTAAAACGCACCATTTAAAAAGCTATAAATACAAAAAATTGAAAATAATTTTGGAATGGCACAAGCAATGCAACATTAAAAAATAAACAGATTTTTTTCACTCCAAAAAATTCAAACAAAAGATGGTTTTTTCAAGTAACTTGAAACTGGCAAAGATTCAGTGAAAATATCTATTTCTAAGAATGCCAATTAACTAATATTTCTTTATATTAAATATGGTTAATCTAGATAAATTATAGAGTTGCCATATTAAAGAATGTCAGAATATATATTAAAAATAAAGAAATAATGCTGAAAGAAATTGGATAAACTAGAGCTTTATCTAAAGTAGATTTATAGACACTTTGCCATATCCCACAGCCAAAAGAAGGACAACAAATTTCTAAACAAAAAAACACAGAACTGCCAGAAAATGAAACTGTATGGAAATCCAACCACCAAGGAGTTAAAGAAGAAAAATTCATTCACACTGGTTGGAGGGGAGGAGATGGGTAGCCAGGGCGGAGGGGACAGTGGCTGGAGGACCAGGTGGGTGAGGCAACAGCTTGTGATTGGAGAGGACAAGGTGGCAGCTAGCAAACCAGATGGTCCCACATATACATGTGGTTAAACCAGGAGGAATAACTGGGGAGAGAGAGAGAGACTGTGCAACCCAGGGTTCCAGCATGGAAAAGAAAGCCTCAAAACCTCTGGCTTTGTAAAAATCTGTGGGGGTTGTACTGGCAGAAAAAACTCTCAGCTACACAGGAGAATTCACTGGAACTACCTACAGGGTGCTAGAACCTACACAAACCCACCCAGCCTCAGAATCAGCACCAGAAGGGCACAATTTGCTTTTGGGTAGCAGGGGAAGCAACTGAAAGCTGGCCAAGAGCTGAGCAAGCAGCACTGTTCCCTCTCTGACCCCTCCCCCACATACAGCCCCACAACACAGTGAAGTGGGTTGCCCTACCCTGGCACCTGGCACCTAAGGCTCCTCCCTTAAAATATAACAGGTGTGCTGAGACAAAGAAATATGGCCCAAATGAAAGAACACATCAAAACTGCAAAAAATAGAACTAAGTGATGAAGAGATAGCCAATCTATCAGATGCATAGTTCAAAACACTGGAAGTGAGGATGTTCACAGAATTGGTTGAGTACGGTAGCAAAATAGAGGAAGAAGTAAAGGCTATGTAAAGTGAAATTAAGAAAAATAGAAAACCAACAGTGAAGGGAAGGAAACCGAGACTCAAATCAATGATATGGAACAGAAGAAGAAATAAATATTCAACTGGAAGAGAATGAAGAAACAAGAATTCAAAAAAATGAGGAGAGGCTTAGGAACCTCTGGGACAACTTCCAACTCTACAACATCTGAATCAAAGGGGTGCCAGAAGGAGAAGAGGAAGAGCAAGAAATTGAAAACTTATATGGAAAAATAATGAAGGAGAACTTCCTCAATCTGGCAAAGGAAACAGACTTCCAGGAAGTCCAGGAAAGAATCTTGAAAACAGCAAGAAAAGAAGACAGTTACCTACAGAGGAGTTCCCACAAGACTATCAGTTGATTTCTCAAAAGACACCTTGCAGGCAAGAAGGGGCTGGAAAGAAGTATTCAAAGTCATGAAAGGCAAGGACCTACATCCAAGATCACTCTATCCAGCAAAGCTATAATTTAGAATGAAAGGGCAGATAAAGTGCTTCCCAGACAAGGTAAAGTTAAAGGAGTTGATCATTATCAAGCCCTTATTATATGGAATGTTCATGGGACTTACCTAAGAAAAAGATGATCAAAAACCTATGAACAGTAAAATGACAACAAACTCACAACTATCAATAAATGGACCTAAAAATAACAAAAACAAATACAAACTAAGCAAACAATTACAATAGGAACAGAATCACAGAAATGGAGATCACATGGAGGGTTATCAGCGAGGAGGGGGAGGGAAAAGAATGGGGGAAAAGGTATAGGGAATTAGAAGCATAAATGGCAGGTACCAAGTAGACAGAGGGAGATTAAGAATAGTATAGGAAATGGAGAAGCCAAAGAACTTCTATGTACGACCCCTGGACATAAATTAAGGGGGGGAATGCTGGTGGGAAGTGGTGTGCAGGGCTGAGGGGAATAAAGGGGTAAAATGGGACATTTGTCCCGTATGTAATAGCATAATCAATAAAATATACTTTAAAAAATAGAGTATATTTACATTTGGGAGTACACGAAACAGTTTATTTTTATATTATTATTAATTATTGTATTATTTTCCATATGAACAACTGTAAACCTACTTTTGCCCATCCCTCTGCATCTAAAAATAAAGAAATATTTCCTTGCTGGTGTGGCTCAGTGGATTGAATGCCATCCTGCAAACTACAGGGTCACCAGTTCAATTCCCCGTCAGGGCACATGCCTGGGCTTCATCCCAGGTATCCAGCTGGGGCTATGCAAGAGGCAACCACACATTGATGTTTCTCTCCCTCTCTTCCTCCCTCACTTGCCCTCTCTAAGAATAAATAAATAAAATATTTTTTTTTTTAAAAAGGAAATAATGCTGACTAACAGGAAAGAAATGGGTTAATCTAGACCTTTATTAAACTCAGTTAATTCCAATTTATTTACATAAAATCCACTATTTCACAAATATATTTCTAAATTTCATATTAGTACTAATAAGTCATATTTCACTACCACCAGGCACAAAAGTACCAAAGAGGGATACACATGCCAACTTTAACCAGAGTAGCTCCACACAGAGAAGTTATACACTGAACTGAACTAATTTCATTATAAGTTTGTTTAAATAAAAGGTTCCAGAGAGTTTAAAACAACCAAATACAACTATAAGTATAATTTTTAAAAAGGAAGTTCAAAATAATTAAAACAATGTTTGTAAGTTAAATATGTAATATAAAAAGCAAATACCAAGTTTTTTCACTAAATGCAAAAATTACAAATGTCTTAATGCTTCAATCTGAGTTAGAAACAAGTATAAATTTCTAAAACAATTCCTAAGTTTATTTAAGTTACATTTAAAATGGCACATTTTAAAAGAAATTACATTTACTAAGTATTAAAAACATAATTATTTTTAAATTAATATAAATGAATAAAATTTTGTAATGAAAATAGTTTACCCTGTTACAGTGTAAAGTATTATTACTCCATGTATTTAACTGTGAAAAATTAACTTCCCTTTTCATAAGAAAATAAACTATCAATAAGGTATTCTTACTGTAGCTTCTGAAACTGGTTTGCAGTGTCTATAATTTTCATTGGAAAGTACTCTTACCTTTCTTCTGAGCTATACAATCGAGCAAGTCCAAAATCTGCAAGTTTTATCTGCCCTCTGGTAAAACAAAATCAACAAAGGTTATTAGTCTACTTTGAATTGGTCATACACATTCATATTCTATTCCTAGAACTAATCAAAAATTTACTTATAGAATTATAGAAACTTTATCTTTGACCACACTGCTGTACCCAAGGTCTTATGGGTAAAGACAAGTACATAAACTCAGGATAAGATAAGGTAAAAAAATTAGTACTTTTCTTTGGAGAATTTTAGCTACTATAATACTGATACAATTTTTATTAGTACTAGTCAAACCATATTTCAGTACTATTTAGTTCCTTTTTAGAAAAGTACACTTCAAAACAAACTAAAACAAAATGAGGTAATTTCTACTACTTAGTAATAAGATAACTTACTTGTTCAAGTCAATAATGCTCAAGCAATAAATCACACTGTTTTAAATTTGTTTAATATTCCCTTTCTTAGAGGGGCTAGGTGCATGCAACACTTTATACTATCCAAAGTCAGGACTATGCATGCTTCAGTTAAACTAACAAATAATTCCAATTACAACAGGATTATCAGTGTTCAGATTATGCTGCCAGTAAAATATTCAACACTTTAAAAAGATTTTATTTATTGATTGATAGATTTTTAGAGAGAGGGGAAGGGAGGAAAAAAGAGAGGGAGAGAAACATTGATAGGTTGCCTCTCGCACAACCCCAAACAAGGACCTGGCCTACAGTCCAGGCATGTGCCCTGACTGGGAATTGAACCATTGACCTTCCAGTTTGCAGGACAGTGCCCAACCCACTGAGTCACATCAGTCAGGGCTCAACATAAGCTTAATGTGTGTGTGTGTGTGTAGGTACACACTTTTAAAAAGTCCACTTTAAAACTGTGATGACTGTTTTAAAAACTATAAATTAAAAAAATTCTAAAGTCTAGTCTTACACCAAATAAAATCATTTTATCAAATAGAAGATCCATTTCCCTTATGTGAACGATAATCAAACAAGAAAGTCAGCTAAGTATTATTTTATGTACATTACAAATTATTATTGGGAGTTAACTAACTATAATATATTTAACACAAAATCAGAAATACCACAAGCTATAATGTTGATTGTATTACAATAGTTTCAGCAATGAAATAGAGTTGGCCCTTGAACAACAGAGGTTTCAACCACACAAGTCCACTTATATTCAGTATTTTTTCCAATAAACACTATAAATGTATTTTCTATTCTTTACAATTTATTTAATAACTTCTTTTGTCTACCTTACTTTATTCTAAAAAACATAATCTATAATATATATAACATAAAATATGTGTTAATCAACTATGTATGTTACCAGTAAGGATTCCGGTCAACAGGAGGCTATTAGTAAAGTCTCTGGAGAGTTAAACATCATATGCAGATTTCCACCTGTGTGTGTGTGTGTTGTGGGGTGGGTATGCCACTCTTAGATCCGCGTTGTTCAAGGGTCAACTGTAATGTACATTATGAATCCTTTTAACAAAATCAAGGTATACACTGTATAAAATGCACTCTGAACATATATATATTAAACTCATCTCATACCTATTATTTAGAAGAATATTTGAACATTTAATATCTCTATGCAAAAAGTTCTTCTTATGACAATAATCCAGACCTTCCATGAGCTGTCTCATAAATGACTTGATGTGATTTTCATTAAAATGAACTAAGCCTGATTCCAGCAGTCCCATCAGGTCATGGTCCATATATTCAAACACGAGATAAAATGCACCTAAGAACAAAAATAATTACAATATTAAAGATTTTTCTTCTTACAACTTTTCTTAATCCTTGTAAAGAAATACTACTTTGTCACTTTAATAATGTTCATCTTTCTTTCTGAACTTAATATCAATAAATACATCCCAAGGATCTAACCCAGTTTGTATCTCATAAACAAAACCCTTATGATATAAAATCAACCCTGTTGATTTTCACATTGTGTAGTTTTCTAGGTATAATGAATGTAAAATAAACTCCTAGCTGTTTAACATAAACAAACTGTCTCTGCACAGAAGCTACATAAAATTAGTATAGCTCGTTAAAGAAAATATAAAGGTGGCAAAAGAATTGTTTTCAATTAAAGAAAAATGAGCTCAGCTGACCTTTAGACGATTTCCTTTAAGTTTAAGGCTTCAATGTATATTTTAATTCTGTCTATACAGCTGCAGAGCATTTGAAAGCACACAAATTACAACTTTGTTATGAAACCAGATTAATCCTGCTACCAAAACCTAACATAATCTAGCACATACACAACTGTACTTATGGGAGGAGATTAAAAAATCCTAAAAGATACTTGCACAAACTGAATCCAAAGCTATATCAAAAAATATACCAATCAAAGAGTGTTTATTTTAGCAATTCAGAATGGAAAAGCTAATAAAATACAATACATCTATTTGGCAGAGGAAAAAGGTATCAATACGCCAAAAGAAAGGCACCTGTAGATAGTTCACAATCAGTTTCCAACTAAAAGAAAAGATCTCGTAGTAATCTTAAAAGTTTATACTAAAACTCCTCTGAAAGGAACAACTAATGATGTGCTTATTAGTAAAAGGGCAGGTGTTGCACACAAAATGAAAGCATTCATTATTACTAACTATCCTAGAGTTAGTTAAAAACAAAATCAAAATATTTCTTTGTTTTTCTTTTGTATATTTTTACTATTTTATAGTGACACTTTAAAAAATATCTAAAATTGGTGCTCCTAATATTTAGTGCTATGTGGACACCAAAATTTTCTTCACATTTAAGATACGGGTAGTGTACGAAAAGCCTGAATGAGTAAAAGCAATCAGAAGGGGTGGGTTCCCTGAACTGAGGATAGATCAGTGTTATCAAATATTGGAGCATTGGACTTCTGGCAAAGATGGACTTCTGGCAAAGATGGATGCATACATAGTTAGACACATTTTGCCTCCTCACACAACCAAAAGAACAATAACAATTTAAAAACAAAAATCAACCAGAACTGCCAGAAAATTAAACTGTATGGAAGTCCGACAACCAAGGAATTAAGGAAACACTGATCCAGACAGGTAGGAGGGGTGGAGACGGGCAGCTGAGGGTGGGAAGGATGAGCAGCAAGGTAGTGGCTGGAAAACCAGGTGGGTAAGGAGAAGGCTGGAAGTCCCACACTTCCCTGTGGGTAAATAGGAAGGAACAATTGGAGAGAAAGATAGACCTCGAAACGCTGGGTTCCAGCATGGGAAAAGAAAACCACCAAACTGCCAGCCATGAAAATCTGTGGGGATTGCGGTGGTGGGAGAGACCCCCAGCCTCACAGGAGAGTTCACTGGAGAGGTCCACAGAGTCCTAGGTGTACACAAACCCACCCACCTAAGAAAATAGCACCAGATTTGTTTGGGGGTAGCAGGGGAAGTAACTGAAAGCTGGCCAAGATCTGAGCTAGCAGCACTGTTCCCTCTCTGACCCCTCCCCCACATACAGAGTCCCACAACACAGTGAAGTGGGTTGCCCCACCCTGGCAAATACCTAAGGCTCCCCACCTTACATTATAACAAGTGCACTGAGACAAAGAAACATGGCCCAAATGAAAGAACAGATCAAAACTGCAAAAAAAATAGAACTAAGTGATGAAGAGATAGCCAATCTATAAAATGCAGAGTTCAAAACACTGGTAGTGAGGATGCTCAAAGAATTGGTTCAGTATGGTCATAAAATAGAGGAAAAAGAGAAGCTATGCAAAATGGAATAAAGAAAAATAGGGAACCAACATTGGAGTGAAGGGAACTGGGACTCAAATCAATGATTTGGAATAGAAGGAAGAAAGAAACATTTAACCGGAACAGAATGAAAAAACAAGAATTCAAAAACATGAGGAGAGGCTTAATCTCCGGGACAAATTTAAAGGTTTCAACATCTTAATCAGGGGTGCCAGAAGAAGAGGAAGTACGAGAAATTGAAAACTTATTTGAAAAAATAATGAAGGAAAACTTCCCAAGTCTGACAAAGAAAATAAGATTCCCAGGAAGTCCAGGAAGCACAGAGAGTCCCTTAGAAGTTAGACCCAAGGAAGCACACATCAAAGCTCATCAAAATTACATTACCCAAGAAAGGAGAGAATACTAAAAACGTCAAGAGGAAAAGAGACAGCTACCTACAAAGGAGTTCCCATAAGACTATCAGCTGATTTCGCAAAACAAACCCTACAGGCAAGAAGGGGCTGGAAAGAAGTATTAAAAGTCATGAAAGGCAAGGACCTACATCCAAGATTGCTCTATCCAGAAAAGCTATCATTTAGAATGGAAGGAAGATAAAGTGCTCCCCAGATAAGGTCAAGTTAAAGTTCATCATCACCAAGCCCTTATTATATGAAAGGTTAAAGGGACTTATTAAGAAAAGACGATGATCAAACCTATGAACAGTAAAATGACAAAAAACTCACAAATATCAACAAATGAATCTAAAAAACAAACAGCCAGCCAGGATGGAGGCATAGGTGGAAACGCTGTGCCTCCTCGCACAACCAAAATTAAGGACAAAGAAGATTTAGAAACAATAACACAACCAGAACCGACAGAAAATTGAACTACAGAAGTCCAACAACTATTTATCCAGACCGGTAAGAGGGGCAGAGTTGGCGGTCAGCAGAGAGGGCTGGCAGCAGGAAAAGGCAGAGGCTGGCAGACCCCAGATGCGGGGAGGAAATGAGCACAGCACGCAGGGCAGTTGGATGACCGTGGTCACACCTTCTCGCACAGATAAACTAGGCAAGAATGGGCAGTGAGACAACCACGCAGCCCAGGGCCCCCAAGGATGGGAAATAAAGCCTCAAAACACTGATTGAAAAGGTGCTGGGAGAGACTCTCAGCCTCACTGGAGAGGTCGTTGGGGACATCCACAGGGTCCTAGAGCATGCGTAGGCCCGCCCACCTGGGAACCAGCGCCAGGGGAGCCCAGTTTACTTGTGGGAGGCAGCAGAGGGGGCACAAATCTGAGAGAAAGAGGAACAGGTGCCATCGGTCCCTCTCTGACCCCGACCCCACAGACAGCATCACAACCCAGCAACTGGGTTGCCCCGTCCTGGTGAACACCTAAGGCTCCGCCACCCATACGTTACAGGTACCACCTGACCAAAAATGATTCAAACAACTCAAATCCCCAGAGCCAATACTTTTAAGTGACCAAGAGATAGCCAACCTATCAGGTGCACAGTTCAAAACACTGGTGATCAGAAAGCTCACAGAACTGGTTAATTTTGGTCACAATTAGATGAAAAAGTGAAGGCTACACTAAGTGAAATGAAGGAAAATGCATAAGGAACCAATAATGATGGAAAGAAAACTGGGACTCAAATCAGTGGAGTGGACCAAAAGGAAGAAAGAAACAACCAAACAGAAAAGAATGAAGAAACAAGAATTCAAAAAAATGAGGAGAGGCTTAAGAATCTCCAGGACATCTTTGAACATTCCAACATCCAAATTACAGGAGTACCAGAAGGGGAAGAGGAAGAGCAACAAGTGGAAAACTTATTTGAAGGAATAATAAAAAAGAACTTCCCCAATCTGGCAAAGGAAATAGACTTTCAGGAAGTCCAGGAAGCTCAGAGAATCCCAAAGAAGGTGGACTCAAGGAGGAACACACCAAGGCACATCATAATTACATTAGCCAAGATTAAAATGAAGGAGAGAATCCTAGAAGCAGCAAGAGATAAGGAGACAGTTACCTAGAAAGGAGTTCCCATCAGACTGTCAGCTGACTTCTCAAAAGAGACCTTCCAGGCAAGAAGGGGCTGGAAAGAAGGATTCCAAGTCATGAAAGGCAAGGACCTACATCCAAGACTGCTCTATCCAGCAAAGCTTTCATTTAGAATGGAAGGACAGATAAAGCACTTCTCAGATAAGGTCAAGTTCAAGGAGTTCATTATCACCAAGCCCTTATTATATGAAATGTTAAAGGGACTTATCTAAGAAAAAGAAGATAAAAAAGATGAACAGTGAAAGGACAGCAAACTCACAGTTATTAACAACCACACCTAAACAAAAGCAGACTAAGCAGTCACCTAAAACAGGAGCAGAGCCACAGAAATGGAGGTCACATGGAAGGTTAGCAACAGGGGAGTGGGAGGAGGAGACATGGGGAGAAGGTACAGAGAATAAGTAGCATAGATGGTGGGGAGAAAATAGACAGGGGGAGGGCAAGAGTAGTGTGGGAAATGTAGAAGCTAAAGAACTTATGACACATGGACATGAACTAAAGGGGGGAATGTGGATGGGAGAGGGTGTACAGGGTGGAGGGGAATGAAGGGGGGGAATGGGACAACTATAATGGCATAATCAATAAAATATATTAAAAAAATACAAACAAAGAAACAAACCAGATACCAAAACAAATTAAGCAAACAATTAGAACAGAAACAGAATCACAGAAATGAAGATCACATGCAGTGTTTATCAGCAGAGAGATGGAGGCAGGAGAGAGAATGGGGGAAAAGGTAGAGAGAGTAAGAAGCATAACTGGTTGGTACCAAATAGGGGGAGGTTAAGAATAGTATAAGAAATGTAGAAGCCAAAGAACTTACATGTATGACCCATGGACATGAACTAAGTGGAGGAATGCTGGTGGGAGTGGTGGGGTACTGGGAGGGGCAGGGTACAGGACAGAGGGGAATAAAAAGGAGAAAAAAATGAGACAACTGTAATAGCATAACCAATAAAATATAATTAAAAAATTAAACAAAATGCTTTGAAAAAAAGACATTTTCCCCTTATAAAAATAATGAAGCAGGGTTAAATAAGGTGGAAAATGAAAAGCAATTGTTTGATTTGGCAGCACTTAATATTATTAGTGTTGTAAAAGGCCCTAGTAAAGAAATAGGGTCAAAAGCCAAACTGTAGGTTCAGGCTACGAGTAGGAGGAAAAGAATTAGAGCAGAGAGTATAGAGGAAGTTTTCAAGAAGGCTGCCTTTTAAGGAGCAGCTGTTGAATGTTTTGTTTTTGTTTTTGTTTCCAATGAACTCGTTTATGTATATACAATAATTAACTAGAACTAGTGAGGTCCAAAGCAAATATCACATGCAGGACAAGTAAAATAAAGACAAAATGTAAATACTAAAAGGGATAAAAATATAACTATTGGTTGATACAATGACTGTCCTCCTGAAAATCCAAAAGAATAAAAGAGAGTAACCGAGTTAGAGAAAATCATATATAAAAAGCAAAAGATTTTATACATGCCAACAACAATTGGAAATAAAGTTTAAATGATTGCACATTTGAAAAATACTATACTACAAATGACTGGGAATAAACTTTAAAAAGAATTATACAAATTCTTATGAAATACCAAATTACAAAATTTGCATTTTAATGCTATTTCAATTTTAAAAAATGCCATTTGTTTTCATTTGCTGAAGGGACATTCAACTTGACAAAATAATTCTAAAATTCACCCTGAAGAAAACAAAAACCAGGCTTGGACAAACTATAAATGTATACTGTGAACACAAGAACAACCAACTGAAGATAATTTTATAAAGAAGCATCATTGATAGGTTAAGAAAGTAGAAAAAAAAGGAATCATATAAAAAGCTTAATTAAGACCAGAGAAGGCAGAAAAAGAGTGGAAGGGTAATTTAAAAAGATAACAAATAGAAAACATTAACACATATGGTAGATACAAATCTAACTGTATCGATAATCACCTTAAATGCCAATGGTCTAAACATAGGAATTAAAACACACAGACTGGTCAAGTGGATAAAAAAGTAAGACTCAACTATATGTGGCTCACAAAACAAACACATTAAACACAGAGAGATTAAAAATAGAGAAAGGCACACCATACTATTACTAATCAAAAGAAAACAGGAGTAACTATATTAATTTCAGACAAAGCAGACTTAAGAGTGAGGATAGTTATCAGAAATGAAGAAGAGCATTAGCTAATGATAAAGGGGTCGATTCTCCAAAAAGAAAGAACAACCTTTAAGGTGTTCACTCCTTATAAAAGGCTGTCAAAATATATCAGGGAAAAAGTGAAAGAACTACATGGACAGATAGAAATAATTTCTATATATGATTCTATGTAGTAATTCTTCCAACAAGAGCAAAATACATATTCTTCTTAAATTCACATGAACTATTCACCAACACAGAGCACACTAAGGGCCATAAAACTTACCTAAAAAAATTTAAAAGAAAACAAATTTATACAGAGTATGCTATCAGACCACAATGAAATTGAACTAAAATCAGTAATAGGAAGTGAGCTGAAAAATACTTGAAGTTTAAAAAAAATAAAAAACTTTTTAATGACACCTGGGTTAAAGAAAAAGTCTAAAAGTAAATTTTAAATATTGTGACATAAATTAAAATGAACAGAACTTAACTAAAATATGTGGGATAAATATTTCTCTCTATTCCTTGAGAGAAATTATAACAATTATTCACTTTAGGAACTGAAGAAAGAGAAAAATAAAATTACAAGTAAGCAAAAAAACAAATAATAAAAATTAGAACAGAATTCAATGAAATTGAAAACAGAAACTCAACAGAGAAAAATCAACAAAACTAAAAGCTGATTCTTTGAAAAGATCAATAAAACTGAAAAATCTGTAGCCAGGGAAAGGTGCAAATTACGAATATCAGAAATGAAATTATTAGTATCAGGTCATCACTATTGCTCCCAAGAACATTAAATATGTGAACTACTGAATGCCTGTAAGTTTGATAATCTAGATAAAACAAATTAATACCTTGAAAGACACAGTCTACCAAAACTAACACAAGGAAAAATAGATCATTTCAATTGGCCTATGAAGTCTGTCCAGAAAAAGTCCAGTGATTGTTAATATAATGAGAACAGTTTATGTGACATCAATATAATCTGGTAGCCAAGGAGAGTGGAATAGAGAACACACATGCATGAACAGTGACAACTTTACCGTACTAGTTTGTGGGGGTGGTAGATGATGCCCTTGATTGAGCATGTGTACTGTGCAGCTACCTATTCAAAATGACTGAGCAAATAGAACAACGAACCTGCATCAAATTCTGCATTAAGCTTGAACATACCTCTGCAGAAAACTATTCAGATGATTCAGAAGACCACAGCTATCTATGGACAACTGGTGATTAACAGCTTCACCACGACAATACACCTGATCACGCGTCACATCTTGGGCAGAGTTTTTGGCAAAACATCAAATCACCCAGGTGACTCAGCCCCCCTACAACCCAGATTTAGCACTCTACAACTTCTGGCTTTTCCCAAAACTAAAATCACCTTTCAAAGGGAAGAGATCTCAGACCATCGATGAGATTCAGGAAAATATGACAGGGCAGCTGATGGCAATGGGAGAACTATGTGAGGTCCCAAGGTGCCTATTTTGAAAGGGACTGAGGCATCACTGTCCCGTGTACAATGTTTCTTGTATCTTGTATATTCTTCAATAAATGTTTCTATGTTTCATACTACATGGCTGGATTCCTTCTGGACACACCTCATATACCAACTGTAGAAAATTAATCAATACTTAATAACCCTCCAAAATAGAAAGCACCAGGTGCTCAGATAGATTTACTGATGCATTCTACAAAAAAAAAATTAAAGGAACAAATTATACTAATTCTTTACAATTTCTTCCAGAATATACAAGGAGCCAGACTATTTCCTAACTCAGCCTATGAGGCCAGCATTACTATGATATCAAAACCAGACAAAGACATTACAAGAAAGGAAAACTAAAAGAACAGTTTCTCATGAACATATATGGAAAAATCCTTAACAAAATATAAACAAACTAAATCCAATATGTATTAAAACAATTATGTACCATTTCTAAGTGGGATTTAGTCTAGGTATACAATGCAAAAATCAATTAATGTAAGCCATGACACCAACAGAAGCTAACAAAGGAAAACTGTATGATCATATCAATAGATGCAGAAAAGCATCTGACAAATTCCAGCAACCATTCACGCTTCAGAAAAAAAACACACCAAATAAACAAAACTCACAAACCAGGAACAATGGAGAACTTCCTCAACTTGAAAAATATCTACAAAAACCTGTTGCTAATATATTTAATAGTGAGAGAACTTCCAATAATATCAACTAGCCAAGGATATACCCTCTCAGCACTTCTATTCACCACTGCACCTAGCAAATGAAGACAAGAAAAGGAAGTAAAAGGTATATAGGTTAGGAAGGAAGAAATAAAATGTCCTTCTTCACAAATGATACAACTATCTATGTAGAAAATTTAAAATTCAACAAAAATGTACTGGAATTAATAAGCAATTATGATAAGGTGGCAAGGTCCAGAGTTAATATATAAAAGGTAACTGCTTTCTTACATACTGACAATGAACAATTGGAATTTGAAATTAAAAACATTTCACCATTTACAGCAACAAGACAAAAACAAAAAACCCAGTATAAATCTAACAAAATATGTACAAGAGCTATAAGAACCACCACAAAATTCTGATAAAGGAAACCAAGCTCTAAACAATGAGAATGTTCCATGCACATGGAAAAGGAAGACTCGACATTCTCAAGATGTCAGTTCTTCCTAAACAGACCAATAGACTTTTATATTTTAAATAAATATTTTATTGATTATGCTATTACAGTTGTCCCACCCCCCCTTTTATTTTCCTCCACCCAGCACACCCCCTCCCACCCACATTCCCCCCCTTTAGTTCATGTCCATGGGTCATACATATAAGTTCTTTGGTTTCTACATTTCCTATACTACTCTTAACCTCCCCTTGTCTATTTTCTACTTACCATTTATGCTACTTATTCTCTGTACCTTTTCCTCCTCTCTCCCTGTCCCACTCCCCCACTGATAACCATCCATGTGATCTCCATTTCTGTGATTCTGTTCCTGTGCTAGTTGTTCACTTAGTTTGTTTTTAGGTTCGGTTGTTAATAGCTGTCAGTTTGTTATCATTTTAGTGTTCACAGTTTTTATCTTATTTTTCTTAGATAAGTCCCTTTAACATTTCATATAATAAGGGCTTGGTAATGATGAACTCCTTGAACTTGATCTTATCTGAGAAGCACTTTATCTGCCCTTCCATTCTAAATGATAGCTTTGCTGGATAGAGGAATCTCGGATGTAGGTCCTTGCCTTTCATGACTTTCAATACTTCTTTCCAGCCCCTTCTTGCCTGCAAGGTTTCTTTTCAGAAATCAGCTGGTAGTCTAATGAGAACTCCTTTGTAGGTAACTATCTCCTTTTCTATTGCTGCTTTTAAGATTTTCTCCTTATTGTTCATCTTGGGTGATGTAATTATGATGTGCCTTGGTATGTGCTTCCTTGGGTCCAACTTCTTTGGGACTCTCTGAGCTTCCTGGACTTCTTGGACGTCTATTTCCTTTGCCAGATTGGGGAAGTTCTCCTTCATTATCTGTTCAAATAAGTTTTCAATTTCTTGGTCTTCCTCTTAACCTTCTGGCACCCTTCCGATTTGGATGTTGAAATGTTTAAAGATGTCCTTGAGATTCCTAAGCCTCTCCTCATTTTTTTTGAATTCTTGTTTCTTCATTCTGCTCTGGTTGAATGTTTCTTTCTTCCAAACTGCTCCAAACTGTTGATTTGAGTCCAGGTTTCCTTCCCTTCACTGTTCGTTCCTGTAGATTTTTATTTCACATAATGTGACCTTCATTGCTGCCTGGGTCTTTTTTATGCTGTTGAAGTACCCATGAGTTCCTACAGCATTCTGATAACCAGTGTTTTGAACTGTGTATCTGACAGGTTGGCTATCTCTTTGTCACTTAGTTGTATTTTTTCTAGAGCTTTGAACTGTTCTTTCATTTGTGCCTTTTTTGCCCCGTCTTGGAGTGCCTGTTATGTAGTAAGGAACAGAGCCTTAAGTGTTGGACAAGGCAGGGCAACCCATGTTGCTGCACTGTGCTGCTGTATATAGGGAAGGTATCTGAGAGGGAACAATGCTGCTTGCTCCGCTCTCTGCCGGTTTTCAGTTACTTCCCCTGCTACCCACAATGAAATTGGGCCTTTTTGGTGCCAATTCCCAGGTGGGTGGGTTTGTGTGTGTTCTGGGACCCTGTGGGCCTCTCCAAGGAATTCTCCCATGAGACTAGGAGTTTCTCCCACAGCCACCTTAACCCCCGCAGGTGTTTTTAGTCAGAGGCTTTGAGACTTCATTTCCCCTGCACTACAGCCCCAGGTTGCGAGGTCTGTCTCACTCCCCAGTTTTTCCTCCCAGTTTATCTGCACGAGAATTGTGGGCTACTGGGTCCACCAGCTGCTGCTTTGCCGTGTGTGAGTCCTCTCTACCCGGCTGTTCAGCTCCGCCCCTCCTACTGGGCTGGGTGAATAAATCTTCTTTAACTCCTTAGTTGTTGGACTTCCATGCCGTCTGATTTTGTCAGTTCTGGTTGTTTTTTGTTTGTTGTTGTCCTTGTTTTGGTTGTGCAAGGAGGCACAGTGTGTCCACCTACACCTCCATCTTGGCTGGAAGTCCAGATCAATAGATTTAATACAATCAAAATAAAAATCCCAGCAAGTTATTTTGTGGATATTGACAAACTGAAAAACTTCATATGTGGAAAGGCAAAAGACTGCTGATGGCCAACCCAATACTGAATACAGTATTAAAGAAGAATGAATTTACAGGGCTGTTACTATTTGACTTAAAAACTTATTATAATGCCTGGGTTGGGGGCCAGGTCCCCAGTAGGAGGCATACGAGAAGCAACCAGACATTGATGTTTCTCTCCCTCTCTCCTTCCCTTCCCCTCTCTCTAAAAATAAATAAATAAAATCTTTTAAAAAGTTTACTATAAAGCTACAATAATCAATCCAATGTAATATTAGCAAAAGAGACAAGTAGATTAATAAACAGAAAGCCCATGAACAGACTCTTTAAAAAAGTCCTAATTTTTAAACAGACCTTTTAAAAAGGTCCTAACCTGCCTCTCCTCCCCCAACAGTAAGCCATTTAAATTTACACAGTGTTATTCATGAGAACACAAAATTCGTGGGAGCTGGCTGGGGATTTTACTTTTTGTCTTAAACAGCTTGACTGAAATCTACTGTATTTTGCCATGTATAATGCAATCCTGTGTATAATGTATGCCCATGTTTTTAGCCCTAACTTTCAGGAAAAAAATCTTTCATTTTAATTTTTAATACAATTTTTTATGTCTAGAAATAAAACCAATTACTGTTTCCAGAGTATTAATTTTCATACAGATATCATTATTGCTTTCTAGAGTTACACTTTTAATGCATAAACAGAAGAATTAAAAACATGTATAAAGATACAGAAATAGGACTACCCATGTATACTGCGCATCTTATTTTTCCCTCAAAAATTTGTGCAAAAAAGTGTGCATTCTACACAGCAAAATACAGGTGATTCACATACCATACATTCATCCATTCAAAGTGGATGAATTCAATTGGTTTTAATGTATTCACAGAGTTGTGCAACCATCACCACAATGACAGAGATATGTGACCATCACCACAAAATTTTAGAATATTTTCATCACTTCAAAAAGAACCTTGTACCCATTTACAGTCAGTCTCCACTTACAATCCCCCTCCAAGTCTCTGGCAATGACCAATGTACTTTGTCTCTATGGATTTGCCTATTCTGAGCATTTTATATAAATGGAATCATACAGTAAGTTTTTTGTAACTAGCTACTTTCACAAAGCATAAAACTTTTAAGGTTCATCCATGTTGTAGCATAGGCAACACTTCATTCCTTTTTAATTTTTAAAAACAGTGGTGAAATATACATAAGAAAATTTGCCATCTTATTTTTAAATGTGCAGTTTACTAGCACTAAGTACATTCACACTGTTTGCAACCATCACCACCATCTATCTATTTTGAGACCATTTTTCATTTTACAAAAATGAAGTTCTGTACCTATTGAACAGTAACTTCCCATTCCTCACTCCCTCCACCCTCAGTAATCACCACTGTACTTTCTGTCACTATGAATTTCACTACCTCAGGAACCTCACATAAGTAGAATCATACAATGTTTGTCCTTTTGTGACTGGCTTATTTCACATAACATAATGTCCTCAAGGTTCATCCATGTTGTAGTATTTGACAGGACTGCTTTCCTTTTTAATGCTGAATAATACTGCCCTGTATGTATGTGTCACTATTTGCTTATCAATTCATCTGTCCAAGGACACTTGGGTTGCTACCACCTTCTTCCTGGCTATTGTAAGTAATGCTGCTACAAACATGGGAGTACAAATAACTTCAAGATGCTGCTTTCAATTCTTTGGGGTATAGACATGTGGTAATTCTACTTTGAATTTTTGAAGAATTGCCATATTTTTCATGGTAACTGTATCACTGTACATCCCAGTGGCAAAAAGAATTTCTCCACATCCTTGCCATCACTCAATATTTTCTACTATTGCTTTTATTTTCTAATAGTCATTTTAATGGTTATGAAGTAGTAACTCAGTGTGGTATTGATTAGCATTTCTCTAAAGGTTAGTGATGTTGAACATCTTTTCATGTGTTTAATGTCTATGTAAGAAGTCCTTTATCTTATTATTGCTGTTTGGTTGTAGTTCTTTATATATGAACCCTTTCTTATCAGATACACAATAAGCAAATACTTTCTCCCACTATTATGGGTTGCTTTTTTACTGATCAGCACTTTGATTCATATTTTACTTTTGATGCAGTCCAATTGACCTATTTTATTGCTGCCTGTGGTTTTATGCGTCATACCTAAGAAACCATTGTCACTTCTAATGTCAAAAAGTGACATGTTTGTCACTTCATGTTTTCTTGTTCATAGTTATGTAGTTCTGGCTCATAAGTCTAGGTCTTCGGTTACTTTAAGTTTTAATTTTTTAATTTTAAGTTAATTTTTGTATATGGTGTTAGGTAAATGTCCTACTTCACTGTTTGGCATGTACATATCCCATTTTCCCCACACCACCTGTTGAAACTGAATGCCTTAGCACTCTTGTCAAAAATCATCTGGCCATATACACAACAGCTTATTTCTGGGCTTTCTATTCTGTACCACTCTTCTCTGTCTGTGTTTTTGCCAGTATTACACTATTTGATTACTGTACCTTTTAGTGAGTTTTAAAATCAGAAAGTGTGAGATCTCAAACTTTGTTCTTCTATTTTAAGATTACTTTGGTAATTAGGAGTCCCTTGAAATTCCATATGAATTTTAGGGTGAATTGTTCTATTTCTGCAAAAAAATACTGTTGGGATTTTCACAGGAATTGCACTGAACCTACCATATTTTTCAGACTATAAGATGCATCCCCCCCAAATTTGGGAGGAATAATGGTTAATGCTACTGTTGAGTTCTGTTTACACTTATATTGGTGAAATGGATTATAAATGGATTAATTATAAATAAATTACAAATTATAAATGGATTTTCCTTTTGATGCTATTATAAACAGAATAGTTTTCGTTTCTTTTTCAAACTGCTCACTGTTAAGAGTATAGAAAGACAATTTTTGCATGTTGATTTTGTGTCCTGCTACCTTTCTGAGTGCTTTTAATTCTCACTTTTTTTGGTATGTGGATTCTTTAGGGTTTTCTACATATAAGCTAATGTTATCTATGAACAGAAATAATTTTATTTCCTCCTTCCCAATTTGAATGTCTTTTTCTTGTTTAATTGCTGACTACTCACTTCCAGCATTATGCTGAATAAAAATAACAAAAGCAGGTGTCTTTCTCTTCTACCTGATTTTATACGAAATGCTAATTTTAGTCTTTTACCACTAAGGATGTCAGCTGCAGACCTTTCACATATTAATATGGCAATTAATATGTTGATATAGTTTCCTTCCATTTCCAGTCTGTTGAGTGTTTTTATCATGAAAGGGTGCCTAACTTTGTCAAATGCTTTTTCTGCCATATATTGAGATGGCTATGTGATTCTGTCCTTAATTCTGTTAATGTATATTAAGTAGTATATTACAATGTAGTATATTACATTGGTTGATTTTCATGTTAAATTATATTTGCATTCCAGAAATCTCACTTGATCATAATGTATAATCCTTTTAATAAACTGCTGGATTCAGTTTGCAAGTATTTTCTGACATTTTTGCATAAATATTTGCATTAAAAAAAAAAACTCTGTAGTTTTTCTTACAGTGCCTTTGCCTGGTTTCAGTATCAAAGTAATGCTGGCCTTACAGAATGAGCTGGTAAGTGTTTCCTTTGTTCAATGTTTCTGAAGCATCTGAAGAACACTGGTATTAATTCTTTAAATGGTAGAATTCATCCATGAAGCCACATGGTTCTGGACTTTTTTCTGTTGGAGATTTCTGATTATAGATTCATCTCTTTACCAGTTATAGGTCTGTTATGATTTCCTATTTCTTCATGATTCTTGGTAGGTTGTTTCTATGAATTTGTCCATTTCATCTATGTTATCCAATCTGTTGACTTTAGTTCATTCCGTTTTATGACAGAATAACTTCCATTACACACAAACACACAGATTTCCCCTGCTATCTGAAAGCAGAGGATTCCTATAAAACTTTTTATAAGTCAATGGTATAAAGCTAAGAGTACTCCCTACTTTTCACAAATTTGTGATACATCACTTCACTTTTACAGAACACCTGCATTATGTAAAAATTAAAATGCTCTTCAGATTTCTTTCCATTAGCAAAACAGGTACTAATGCAGGTCTTTCATAGAAGCAAAGTAGCATAACAAAAACATTCAGAAAGTAGAATACCTATACTAGATTTTATCTATTCATCAGTGGATGGACATTTAGGTTGTTTGCCCTCTTGGGCTATTATGAATTATCCTGCTATGAACACTGGTATGGAAGTTTTTCTGTGGACATGTTTTTATTTCTCTGAGATATATATCCCTAGGGATAGAAGTTCTAGGTCATATGGTAACTCTTAAAATTTTGACAAAATGCCAGACTGTTTTCCAGTGTGGCAGTACCATTTTACAATCCCATAAAAAATACATGCAAGTCCTCCAATCTCTACATCTTTCCAACAGCTATCAGTATCTTTTTGTTATAATTATCTTATAGCCTATAGAGTGTGAAAAAGTGTTATCTCTTTGTGGTTTTAATTTGCATTTCCCCAATGGTTATGATGTTAACCATCTCATGTGCTTATTGGCTGTCTGCATATTTTCTTTTAAGAAATGTCTATTCAGATCCTCTGCTTACTTTTTAAGAAAGTTTTCTTTCGTAAATTTAGTTTTAAAGAATTCTTTATACTGTTGACCCTGGAACAACATGGGTTTGAACTGCATAGGTCCAGTTGTATAGGGATTTTTCAATAAATACTTGTACTGTTTTCAATCTGCAGTTTTATAGATCTGACTGTATGCACTGATCTATGCCATTTTACATAGGGAACTAAGCATCCATGGATTTTAGTGTCACAGGGTATCCTGAAACCAATGCCCTGCAAATACTAAGGAACAACTTAAGCTTTGAGGGATTTAATAATTATATGTGGATTTTCAACTATGTATGGGGTCAGTATCCCTAACAGCTGCACCGTTCAAGGGTCAACTATACATTCTAGATACAAGTTCCTTATTAGAAAGTGATTTTACAAATGTTTTCTCCCACTTAATGATCTCTTTACTTTCTTTGTAGTGTCCACTAGTGAATAAAAGATTTTAACTTTTTAAACTTATTTTTAAAGAATTTATTTATTTTTAGAGAGGGGAAGGGAGAAAAAGGAGGATAGAAACATCAATGTGTGGTTGTCTCTCAAGCATCTCCTACAGGTATGTGCCCTGACTGGGAATCAAACCGGTAACCCTTTGGTTCATAGTCTGGCGCTCAATCCACTGAGCCACATCAGCCAGGGCAAAGGTTTTAATTTTGATGAAGTTCAATATACCACATTTTTGATCAATGACCTTTATTATGCCTTCCTTAAATGTCCTTACTAAAAAAGAAAAGGCATTGGCTAATCCAAGGTCACAAAAAGTTACTCATATTTGCTTATGAGAGTTTTAGTTTTAGCTCTTATCAGGCCATTGATCCATTTTGAGTTAAGTATTGCATTCCGTGTTTGGAAGAGGTCCAATTTCCTTCTTTTGCATGTGGACATCCACTTGACCCTGCACTAACTACTGAAGAGGCTATTGTTTTCCACTGGATTGTCCTGGTATCTCTTAAAATACCACAAATGCAAGGGTTTATTTCTAGACTCTCAATTCTATTCCACCGATATAATATGTTTATCCAAATGCCAGCACCACAATTTTGATCACTGTAGTTTTGCAGTAAAATCTGAAATTAGGAAGAATGAGTCCTTTAACTTTGTCTTTTTTTTAATTAAAAACAATTTTTGACTAATTTCTCTCTCTTGAATTTTCATACCAATTTTAGGATCAGCTTGTTAGTTTATGAAAAAAAGCCAACTGGGATTTTGACAAGAGATTGCACTGAGTATGGCAACCTATGAGCATGAAATGTCTTTCCATTTATTAAGGTCTTCTATTTATTTCAATGATGTTTCTAGTTTTCAAAGTATAGCTCTTACAGTTCTTTTGTCAATTTATTCCTAAATACTTTATTTTTTTAAGATTATAATAAATTAAACTTAAAATTTTTTTAAATTATCATGCTATTAAGAGTCATCCCAATTTTTCCCCCTTTGCCCCCTCCACCTGATACTCCCCATTCCCTCTAGCAATCACCCCCCTTAGTTCATACCCATGGGTCATGCATTAAGTTCTTTGGATACTCTACTTCTATATTGTTTTTAACATCCCCATCTATTTTGTATGTACCAATCTGTACTTCTTAATCCCTGCACCTTTTCCCCCAACCCTCCCCTTACCCCCTCCCAACTGATAACCCTCCAAATGATTTCCATATCTATTATTCCATTTCTGTTCTGCTTGTTTGCTTCATTTTTTAGATTTAATTGTTGATAGTTGTGAATTTATTACCATTTTCATGTTCACAGTTTTGATCATCTTTTTCTTAAAGAAGTCCCTTTAACGTTTCACATAATAAGGGCTTGGTGATGATTAACTCCTTTAGCTTTACCTTGCCTGGGAAGCACATTATCTGCCCTTCAATTCTAAATGATAGCTTTGCTAAATACAGTAATGTAGGTTGTAGGTCCTTGCTTTTCATCAATTTGAATATTTCTTGCCAGTGCCTTCTAGCCCGCAAATTTTCTTTTCAGAAGTCAGCTGGTAGTCTTCTGGGAACTCCTTTGTACATAACTATTGGCTTTTAAGATTCTTTCTTTATCTTTAACCTTGGGGATTTTAATTACGATGTGTCTTGGTGTGGTCCTCTTTGGGTCCACCTTGTTTGGTACTTTCTGTGCTTCCTGGACTTTTATGTCTATTTCCTTCATATTAGGGAAGTTTTCTTTCATTTTTTTTCAAGTAAGTGTCCAATTTCTTGCTCTTTCTCTTCTCATTCTGGCACCCCTGATTCAAATGTTGGTACATTAGAAGATGTCCCAGAGGCTCCTTAGCCTATCCTTGTTTTTTTGGACTTTTTTTTTCTTCCTGTTCTGATTATTTTTTTCTTCCTTATATATTCCAAATCATTAATTTGATTCTCAGCTTCATCCACTCCACTGTTGGTTCCCTGTAAATTTTATTTCACTTACTGTAACCTTCATTTCTGCCTTGGTCTTATTTATGCTGTTGAAGTACCCAGTGAGGTCCTTGAGCATCCTAATAACCAGTGTTTTGAACTCTGCATCTGATAGATTGCTTATCTCCATTTTGTTCAGTTCTTTTTCTAGAGTTTTGTTGTGTTCTTTCATTTGGGCCATATTTCTTAGTCCCCTCATTTTGGCATCCTCCCTGTATTTGTTTCTATGGGGGACCCTATCAGTTAGGGGTTCCCAATTCCTGGGCCACAGGCTGGTACCAGTTTGTGCCTTGTTAAAAACTAGGCTGCTCAGCAGGATGTGTGTGCTGGGCCAGCAAACAGCGCTTCACTCACATTACCACCTGAGCTCTGCCTCCTGTCCAAACCGGACCTGTGGAAATTGTCTTCCACAAAACCGGTCCCTGGTATCAAAAAGTTGAGTGCCTCTGTATTAGGCAGAACTGCTTTGACTCCATCTTAGTAGTGTGGTCTATTGTAGGAAAGCACACCAGTTAGGTGGCTGGGGCAGAGCCTTAGGTAACCACCAGGGAGGGAGAACTGCATGAACTAGGTTGATGGAGTCTCCAATATGGCATTGCTGCTCTGTGACTCTGTGTGGGGGAGGGCTCAGAAAGGGGTCAAAATGCTCTGGAGTTTTGTCCAGGAGGAAACTCTCCCCTGGCACTTGCCCTGAAACCAAACACTTCAATTTCTCCCTATATGCCACTGTTGCCCTTCCTGCTGCCCTGGCACTGAAGCCTAGAGGGAGTGAGTCTGTCTAAGTCCCAAGTCTGTTGTGGGACCTTTAACAGGTGAGTTGAGAATTTCACCCTTTCTTCTGCTGCCCCAACCCCACTGGTTTTTACAGTCATAAGTTATGGGGATTTATCTTCCTGGCAGTAGAACACTGGGCTGGGTAGTCTAGTGTGGGGCTGGGATCCTGGGCTCCCAAATTTTCCCTCCTGAGTTTTATCCACCACACACTCCTACCTGTCTGAATGAATGTGACTTCTTTAATTCCTTGGTTGTCAGACTTCTGTACAGCTCGATTTTCTGACAATTCTGGGTGATACTTGTTTTATAGTCCAGTTGTAATTTTTGCTGTGGTTGTTCTAGGAGGCAAGTCGTGTTGACCTACCACTCCATCTTGACTGGAACTCTACACTGTTTCTTAATTTTGCTTTGGATTGCACACTGTTAGTATACAGAACTGAAACAGATTTATGTATATTCCTCTTATAACCTGCCACCTTGCTACACTCATTTATAAGTTCTATGTGATTTTTTAATGAATTCCGTAGGATTTTCTGTGTTGTGTGTACACAGATACAAACACACAAACTAATTAAAAACACTTTTACTTCTTCCTTTCATATCTGATTACCTTTTACTTCTTTTTCTTGCTTAACTGCCCTGGCGATGTTGAACAGAAGTCATGAGAATAGGCATTCTTTTCTTCATAGATGCCCTATACAAGCTGAGGCAATTCCTTTTTATTAGTAGTTTGCTCTATCCCCAACCTATATCTGAGAATGTAGATTGGCACAACCTCTCTGGAAAATCTGGTGATATATGTCAAGAAAATTCAAAGTTTGAATCCTTTGACCTAGTATTCCTGTATCTAATAATTTAAGGGAGTAATCAGATGTAGATAAAAATTTTATGCATAGTAACAATGGAATGAAAGGAATTTGGGTCCAATGTTCATGGATTCACTTGACTGCTAGGAATGATGGAATATCTGCTATTTAATTCCAGAACCTTTGTGACTCACTATATAATTCCTAACCAATCCTATAATTCAAAGTTGGTCAAGGACTCTTCCTAGCAAAAAAAGTCCCTCTTTGTTTCAGGTATATGAATAGCTGCGTACCACTGCCTGAATTTCCCAGTGTAAACTTTCAGTATAGGAAGCAGTAAATGCCTGAAAGAACCTACATATACAACAATGGAGAAATAAAATATGGTTTATTCCAGTGAGTGACAAATTACAAGAGTTTTTTAAAATCCTGTTACTTATGAAAGAAGCAAAACTTCAGCTTAGGACTAAATAATCATAAATGTGAGAAAAGACATACTGGGAAAATATACAGAAAAATTATAATGATAATATCTGGGCCATTTCATTTCATCTTTGTATTTTATTTTCCAAATTTATGAAAAGAAACATTACTTTTACAATTAAGTAAAGAAAGTCTATACATTAACATTTTTCTTCTTACTCTCTGCCCCACACTAAAAGTTATTAATTCTACAGAGCAGCAATTTTCAACCTTTTTTATCTCATGACACACATAAACTAATACTAAAATTCGGCAGCATACCAAAAACTGTACTTCTGCCAATGTGACCAAAAAAGAGGCATAATTTTGGCTCATTCACACCTAAGACCTATTTTTTGTTGTATGTTGTCATTGTTTTATTTGGCAATCTAAGGCAAAAAAATTCTTGTGGCACACTTGTTGAAAAATGGCTGCTACATAGTAATTCTAATAGTGCTACACAAGAAGAGGGTAGTAGGATCTTAACACTATAAATCTCTGGCCTGGTACCCTTAACTGGAAATTTCCCATAAAATTCCAGATACAAATGAAATGTACAAATGAGACTATTTTATAAGTTTTATCTTTTACATGCCATAATGAACAACACAATATAAGCAGTCCCCAGTAGATAAAAAATTTCAATCCTGCCTCAATGTGTGGCTGGAGACCCATGTAACAGAAAAAATTATATTCTTAATAACCTGCAAGCTCATTCTTTTTTTAAGATGGAGAAAAAAGAAGTTTACAGTTGGTAGAAACAGACTACCATAGCAAAGTTCTCTTGCTTATATAGTAGGTTGTACAGCCTCTATTATTTAAATTATTTTCATTTCTTTTGAAACTCAACACCTCCAACTGACATTTTAACGATTAGATATAAACCAAATTAATAACAATAAGAAAAAACTTCTGAACAGAAATTAGTTTGTCATTCATATATTAATCTGATTTACCTTTAACAAGTACTAATCCTTTTGGTTCCCAGACACTAGATTGAGTTAAGGATCAGACATTTTTTTTAAAAAAATCCTAGCACTATTCAACAGAACTTGATGATTTCATAGAAATGTTCTACATTGCTGCCCTAACCAAAATGTACTCAGTATCCCAGTGCAATCGAAAGGTGGCCAATGCAGTTAAGAAACTGAACTTCCCAGATCTAGGACCTAGTACAATAAACATTTTTCAACTACAGAGCACATGAAAGGTGGCTAAGGCAACTAAGGACCTGAATTTGCCCAGGCATAGGGTCTAGTAAAATAAACATGGGAGTAGTAAAAGAATGTACAAGTCAATCAGTAATACTTCCTTCACAAAATTTTTATTAACACATCTATATTGTGGAAATGAATTCAGATTTTAAGAAAATGAGATAAGGAACTTCATTTTAAAACAAGATTTTTTTAGGGAATATACCAATCAATCTTTTATCACCTCATAAAACAAATTATGACAGCCATGAATTAGAATATACTCCTCTTTACCTATCCACATTGCATCCACCTTTAACATTATACTTATTCGACAGAACCTTCCCATTTCTGCATTTCATTCATTCATTCACTCAAAATTTTAATAATCTGTGTGCTGTACATTAAGAATATGAAGCAGATTAAAATTCAGACCCTGCTCCCAGTGATTTTAATGGAAATATGATATCAAAACATAATGACAAGTAGGAATAGAAAAAACCTAGGAACTCTGTATAATATGAAATGAGAATGCAAGAGAGAACCATGTGTGAATCAGAGACTACAGAGGAAGTGACATTCGAAAATCTTCCATCATATACTGACACCTTGCCAAAAGCATTTATTTTACAAAAAAATTACTTTCTTAATTTTTTGGAAACGTTCAAAATAAAAGATTACTCAACTTCTCGCATTAAACAAATACTTGTATAGAGCAATTATAATACTGGTTTTTGGTTCTTTAGGATATTATGTTCATTTTAAATGCCAAAATACTAGTTCCTTCGAGTGCTATTATTTCACTGTTTTATTTAATCTGAATACTGAAATATTTACATCTTGAGATGGAGATTAATGACTCATGTTCTTACTTTATACATACACAAAACAAAGTCTACCCTCCCCAGAGAATTATAAATTGCATTAAAACTTTTAATTAAATATTATTAATTCATTGAAAAAGTATGCTTTTTAAATAAATTTTTAATCCTCAGTGAAAGGAAGAAAACACAGCAAAGCTTCCAATTGCAAATTCACATGCTAGTTCAAAAACAGTGAAATATGAAAATGAGAGTACTGAAATTAATACAAGTAAGTAATACATCCCACTCTCCTTCCATACTGGAAGAAACTAAAGAACTAGAGGTATAAAATACTTTGAAACAAAACTCCCCCTTCCTAACAGTAAAAAAATTGAAAACAAACAAAAAGATTAAAAATCCCCTCAAAGTATTAAAAAAGAAACAGAACTCCCTAAAGATGAAGAAAAAAATTTAGAATTAGTTTATCTCTCCTCCATTTTCCCCTATTGTTTCAGAAAAAAAAAAACCTTCATGATTTCTAAGGTTTTATACAAATATACACTCATTTGGTGATATCATTTAACCATGTTTTCATAAGGATAATAATTTCTTTTTGAAGACCAAATAATATTTTATACTGACTTTTTCATGATTTTTAAAAAAAGTTTAAAGTAGAGCCAAGTTTTAAAAAAACTCACATATGCTGCTATTCCTTTTCCTTTTACCAAGGTAATAAATACTACTTATGACTTCCTAAAATTTACATTGGACTCCAACATATTAATACCCTGTCAACTGTAAAATACATTTACAGTGTTACTGGTCACCAAACTGGAGGGGAAAGAAACTCTTACAATTGTGCAAATGTGTAAATATTATCAGTAAGGCAGTACATGCCTTCTCAAAAGGCTAGTAGTACATGCCTTCTCAAAAGGCTAGTCCCCCTACAGTAAGTGTTCCTGTTGCTAGAGTAAGTGCAGAGTCAAATTCATTGATATCAAAATTCAGATGTGGCCTTTGTTTTTTGCCAGTCAGCAGCCCAAATGTCTGTTCCATCACCTTCTGGATATCAAGTCAATCTATGTCCCCCATGGGAAAATAGTGAATATCATAACTCCTTAAAAGAAAATGTTCAGGAGGGTCCATGTCTCTTAGACCAATGTACATACTTGGGGAAGAGGTACAAGGTTAGATCCAGAAAAAATCACAGCTCCCAGGATGAAAACTCAGTTCAGATTAAGTAGTAAGGGGTGTACTGATGTCATCGTGGGCATCCCAGATCACACAAAGGTCTGGACATTGCTGGGCATGACCACTAACAGTACCAATTACCGAGCTGTGGGCTCCTCCCATTGTGGTGCAGCTATAGCCATTTGACACTGTTCTACTAACTACCTCAGCCAGTTCCTGGTTGGCATTATCTATTAAGTGAGGATTCACTATCAGGTTTGTTAGAGACTGGACTGCAACTCAAATCTCCAAAGTCTTTTAGGCAGCAGCCCAAAAGACAGAGAACATTTTCATTAAGCCAGCTTCTCTTACAGCAGCAGGACCGCATTCCATTCCTCTTCTTTTTGTCCCTGTGAGAATGGGAGTCCAATCACAAACACATAGTGGACAGACCCTTCCAGGATGTAATATATTTGCATCTAGAGATGTGAGAGGTGGCTCCTTAGGGATAAGATGGGTAGTGTGAGCCACTGCCAAATAAGAGCTTATGCAGCCATTCTTATATAGCCAATGGCTTGTGTTTATAATAATGCCAATGTTTAGCCCTGGCTGGTGTAGCTCAGTGGATTGAGCACCGGCCTGCGAAACAAAGGGTCACCAGTTCCATTCCCAGCCAGGGGACATGCCTGGGTTGCAGACGAGGTTGCCAACAAGGGGCATATGAGAGACAACTGCACACTGATCTTTCTCTCCCTGTCTTTCTCCCTCCCTTCCCCTCTCTAAAAGAAATAAATAAAATCTTAAATAAAAAAAGAATAGTAAAAAAATGCCCATGTTTATATTTTTATAAGCTTATATTTTACTGGATTTTGTGGCATTTATAATTTTCATATTAAAGATGTTTCACTTTGTAAAATGTTATGAATTCTCATATACAATTAAATCAAAGTTCCCCTAGTGTCTTTTTGCTCCACCATGGCAATAACAATTAGTATAATGTCACAAAGGTACAACAATCAGGATCAGAACCCAAGGACTCCAAATCTATTTTCCTATTCACCAATTATGCTGCCTCATCATGATTCTCATCAAAATAAATAGAGTCATTAATTCTAACAGGTATCACCTCATATCTGTTAGAATGCCTATTATCATCAAAAAAGAAAGAAAGAACAAGTGTTGGTGAGGATTGGATAAAAGAGAACCCTTGTGCACTGTTGGTGGGAATGTGAATTGGTGCATACAATAAGGAATTTCCTCAAAAAATTAAAAATAGAAGTATGATCTAGCAATTCCACTTCTGAGTATTCATTCAAAGGAAACCAAACACTAACTCAAAAATATATATGCAGCCCCATGCTCACAGCAGCATTATTTGCAATAGCCAAGGCATGGAACCAACCTAAGTGTCCGATGAAGGATGAATGATTAAAGAAAATGTGATACACACACATATATACACACAATGGAATATTCCGCCATAAAAAATAAGGAAATCTTGACATTTGCTATAATATAAATGAACATTGAGGGCATTATGCTAAGTAAAAGATTACTGGTTGTCATGGGAGCGGGTGGGAGGTAAGTGAAATGGATGAAGGTGGTAAAAAGGCTCAAACTCCCAGCTATAAAATAAATTAAGTCATGGGGATGTAATGTGCAGCATAATGACTATAGTTGATAACATTGTACTGTATATTTAGAAGTTGCTAAGACAGTAAATCTCAAAAGATATCATAAGAAAAAAAACTGTAGCTTGAGTGATATTAACTGGATTTATTGTGATCATTTCATATGTACAAATATTAATTGTTGAAACTAATATAATGTTATATGTCAACTATTTCTCAATAAAATAATTTTTAAAAGGGATTATCTTTTAAATTTTATACTTTCTCAAATACTCCAATACATTTAATAATTGGTATCTAAATGAAAATTCTCACAGAATATACTTTCTTATTTACCAAACCTCATAATTACAAACAAAATTATGGTGAAAAAAAAGATGAGGTACAAAACCATGAAATCTATGATTTGTAAGATATAGTGCTAGGCACCATGAAGCAATCAAAGCAAAACGAAGACTTCAGGGAATTTATAATCTGGTATGGAAAATCAATTATGACCACAAATATATGGAAACTATGAACACTTTATATGTTCAGAGGTAGTAATCTTTTAAAAAATGTTAAAGTATGGACAGGATTATAGTAAGCAGAGCTCATTTATTCACTCAGTAATTAGCAATACAATACCTTCTACAGTCTAGTCATTGAGCTCAGCAGGGGGTTATAACAGTGAATAGAACAGGTGCGGTTCTCACATTCATGTGAAAAAAAACAGTATGTAACAAGTCAATCCAGTTATTCTAAAAAAGTTATGAAGAAAAAGACTAGCTAGGGCTCTTAAATTATGTGTGTTTATACACAGTAGAAAATGGGAAGACTGCTCAGGTAAGGCCTTACCATTGGATAAAGCAACATTCAGGCTGAAACCTAGTAGGTGAGAAGTCAGCTTTTCAAATCAAGTGCATAGATGTTTGTGTGTATGTATGTGGTATGTGAGTGGTGGGAGTGGAGATGTTTAAGTTCAGGGAAGCAGCATACTTAAGGCAGAGAAGTGCACTGGAACGTGTGACAATTCAAAAGACCAATGTGACTGAAGTTCATTGAGCAATCTGAAAAATGACACAGATGGGACTGGAGAAATAGGCAGACGGCATGACCTCAGAGATCAAAGAAGTAGGAAGTTCAGGGTATGTTTGGAGGAAAAGCAAATATATTAATTTGGCTATAGTACGATGTTAATGAAAAGCAATATTTCCACACAACTCTGTTATAAAATTTTAATTTAATTCTTAACACAGTAAAAGAAATAACATTTCCCTTAAATGGATGGAGGGATAACAGGCTCAGAAGGGCTAAAGACCTTGCTAAAAAGGTCTTATTAGCACTGCTAATAAACTAAGTCACAAATCCCAGACATAATAACCTAAGTCAAAGCAGTACCCTATCAAGTACACAATAAGAAGTAATGAAAGGTCTGGCCAAGATGGAGGCATAGGTAGAAACACTTTGCTTCCTCACACAACCAAAAGAAGGATAAAAACCAATTTAAAAACAAAAGACAACCAAAACTGCCAGAAAATCAACTGCATGGAAGTCCAACAACCAAGCAGTTAAAGAAGAAATATTCATCCAGACTGGCAGGAGGGGCAGAGACTGGAAGGCAGGATGGAGATGACTCGCTGCATCACAGCAGGTGATCAGGATCTCCCACATTCACATTCTGATAAGCTGGGAGGAACAACTGGGGAGCAAGACAAACTGAGCAACCCAAGGTTACACCAACAGGGAAAGAAAGCCTCAAAAACTCTGGCCATAAAAACCTTTGGGGGTTGTAGTGGCAGGAGACTCCCGCTCTCACAAGAGAGTCCCCTGGAAAAACCCATGGGATCCTAGAACATACACAAGCCCACCCACCAGGGGAATTAGCACCTGAAAGGGTGCACCTAAGGCTCTGCCCCTTACAATGTAATAGGTACTCTGAGACAAAGAAATTTGGTCCAAATGAAAGAACAGACCAAAACTCTAGAAAAAGAACTAAGCAACAAAGAGACAGACAACCTATCAGATGCAGAGTTCAAAACACTGGTAATCAGGATGCTCACAGAAAAGACGGAGTTCAGTCACAAAATGAAGGAAGAAATGAAGTCTACACAAATTGAAATAAAGGAAAATATACAGGGAACCGACAGTGACGGGAAGGAAACTGGGACTCAAGTCAACGATTTGAATGAAAGGAAGAAATAAACATCCAACAGGAACAGAATGGAGAAACAAGAATTCAAAAAATTGAGGAGAGGCTGAGGAACCTCTGGGTTCCTCATGAAAGGCAAGGACCTACATCCAAGATCACTCTACCCAGCAAAGCTATCATTTAGAATGGAAAGACAGCTAAAGTGCTTCCCAGATAAAGTCAACTTAAAGGAGTTCATCATCACAAACCCCTTTTATATGAAATGTTACAGGGACTTATCTAAGAAGATAAAAAACTATGAACAGAAAAATGACAACAAACTCATAACTATCAACAAATGAACCTACAAAACAAAAACAAAAACTAGAGTAGGAACAGAATCACAGAAATGGAAATCACAGGCAGGTTATCAGTGGGGAAGTTGAGGGGGAGAATGAGGGGAAAAGGTACAGGGAATAAGCATAAATGGTAGGCACAAAATACACAGGGGGAGGTGAAGAATAGTATAGGAAACGGAGAAGCCAAAGAACTTATATAAACAACCCATGGACATGAACCAAAAGAGGGGGTGGGGTGGATGCTGGAGAGTGGTAGGTTACAGGGCACAGGGGGATAAAGGGGAGAAAAAAATTGAGATAACTGTAATAGCATAACCAATAAAATATACTTTAAAAAGTAGTAATGAAAAATAGTTAAAAAGACTAATGGAAGTGACATCATTTAAAAAATATTTCTGAACAGTGTAGTGAGTGCTGGGAGGAGGGGGATATAAGGAGACTAAATGGAAATGAAAAAAAAAAATACAATAATTATTTTAAAAATGCAACTACTTTCTAAGTAAAAAGGAAAAGTAAAAATAATTCTGATGACCTCCATAGTACATACAGAATACTTTCAAACAGATATTCCTTTATGCAAAACAAATATCATATATATTAATCATTTTATACTGTTTTTCCCAGAATAAGATTGTGTGAGTGCATGTGGTTGAGAACAGTCAGAGTCTAAGTAGCATGCTGAACCAGAACATAGGTACTTTAACCTGTTTTACATTAGAGTTAGTTTGAAAAAAAAATCCGCTCTTCAAAAACCACAGATTATAAAGGAGTCAACCTTGACTCTGAAATCTTACTCTGAAGATCTAAAACATACTGGAAATAGAGCCGTTCTTTCACCCATCATGTGCCCTAATGATAATTACTTTAAAAATACACCAATTTATTTTCAGCTTTTCTGCTAAAAGCCAACCATATACCAGGTGCAGTTTATTAAATGCAATTTCAGGTAAGATTTTGCCTCCACACTTTTAGAAATAATATATAACTTTACCATGAAGTTTCCCTTTATGTTAGGCATTATAACGTTAAAAATGTAAGGTACATAAATTCTAATACCACTATAAACTATTTCTCAACAACTAAAGAATGAGGACAAAAAATTATACAGTGCTGCTTGAAAACCCAACTACTGCTAGTGTATACTTTATGTATGATACTGGTAAATGTACTCTGATGTTTACTTGGGTGACACAAAACCCAATAAAGTAAATAAATTAACTTTTCAACTCAACTACATTTACTTAAATGCTCAGTATCTATAACAAAATCTGCAAGACAGCTAAATGAGTACACAGAATTGATTATGTAAATATGCACACATACCTTTATCCTTCTTAAAATCCAAAGCATCTTCTTTATCGGTAACTATCTCCTTCATATTGATAATACTCTGGTGAGTAAGCTGCCGGAGAATTTTAATTTCTCGAATTGCTGTAATTGGAAAGCCTTCCTTTTCATTATCTAGACGTACTTTTTTTAGGGCTACCATTTCTCCTATTAGAAAATTAAATAAAATCAGGTTACTAGTTGACAAAAACCACAAGACATTTTCTTAATTTTAAATTTACTTTAATTCATAATTTCTGTTCCTATCTCTTCAAATTAAAACCCACAAAGTGTATATTTAGTTTCCAACATCCCACATAATGTTGATAGTTCAAGAAATCAGGTCTCGGTTTGAGATATTTATCCAAAGTTTGGAATACTATTCAACTGTATAAAAAGACAGAGTAGGTCCATACGTATTGTTATTTTATGTTCTCCAAGCAAAATGAAAAAACTATGATGAAGATTAGATACATTACACTGTCATTTTTTAAAAGTAATGGAGGAAAGGATAAATATATCCAATATGCTTATATATGCATAAAATCTCTCTGAACAGATGAGAAAATTCTGTAGATTATACAGGTGAAATACTTTTCACACATTAATTTGCCTAAATTTGCTCAGTTATTCAGTAGTGAAAGTGGGGTTCAAAGTCTGGTTTAGTTGTCTCAAAAGTATGTGCTCTTCCCACTGCATAAAATAGCTTCATAATTTAGATATAAGTTTGTATCATATGAAGTATATACATATACACATACAAATTCCATCAAAAGAAAATATTCATCACTATAATAAAGGTTTGTTGATTCCACATCTTTGGAGATAAAAAGGAATTCTGTTCGTACAAATTGTTCAAAAGAAGAACTTTTTATACCTTTAATCTTTAAAACATATTTGATTTTGGGGGGACATAACATTTTTAAATGTAGGGCAATTCCTTATTTCTTAAACAGCTTTGAAAAACATAATTTAACCTTTTTTTAATAATGCAGAATCATTATTATCAACATTCCTAGTCCATGCTGTAACTGCCTTAAAAGGATGTTCTAAGCATCTTTATTAAATGTTCTGAAATAGCTATGCTACTTTAATCTATTGGGTTATTTCAACAAGGAATTTTAAAGTTATACTCTGTCTCAGGGCATTACTTTAAAATGCACTGCCTCTGACAGTTACTTTTTCCTCTTCTGCAAGGCCTTTTAAAATTTTCTCTCAGGTTCCTGATTAAAATCTGAAAGATTAAGCTGCTAAATCTGGCCTCCAAATAAAGCATAATTTCTACAAAAAAAATATTTTAGCCAAAATGAAAATGTTGCATAAGAATTACTACAACAAAATTTACTACTAAGACTCCTAACATCAATATGCCCTCTGATTACTAACAACCTAAGAATCTATTCACCATAAAAGAAAAGAAACCTAAATCCCCCATACTATACATCACAAATACTAAAGGAACACTTTTAGATCATAAATGTATGAACATTCACTTACAAATACTCAATTTACATAAGTGCATATGTAAAGTAAAATAAAATAAACAAGATGAGCAAAAAAGAAAAAGGACTCTGACACAGACGACAGTGTGGCAACTGTTGGGGGAAGGTTGGTAGATGTGGAAGATGGAAGGTATAAGGGGGATAAATGGCAATTAAAAAATACAGTGAAAAGTTAGAATTAATTAAGCCTAAAAATCCCAAGATGAAATAATCATTTAACCTTTTTTCTGAAAATTCCTGAAGTTCTACGTTAAAAAAGAAACACAAATCAATACATTCCATTGACCTGAAGATTCAGAGCATCTGACATTCTTACCAGTGTCTTTATCCCTGGCCTTGTAAACTTGTCCATAGGTACCTTCTCCAATAATTCCGATGATATCAAATTTATCCACGCAGCGTTTTCCCCAGTCAATATCTTTTTCTTTGATTTCACCAAAGCGAGGCCCACATATTCTATCAAATATAGTTCTGAAGTTTTTATATACAATCAAGCAAACTGAATAACCTGTTAAATACTCAATATCTACCTGCCACCCAATCTTACATCCTTATTTCCCCACCCTTCCACATTTGTAATCTAAGACAAGTAACTCTGGGATTTGGTAATATAAATAATCACGAAAGGCAAGGTATCATTTTCCACACTGATTCTCCTTATGTAGACTACCACTTAAATTGAGAAAGAGTAGAAGTAAAGCTTGTATGAAGGACTTTCGGAAATAAAACATCATTTTGCAGTGAGGGGACAAATCCAACATTAGTATGCAGAGTCAAAGTTCTCTTACCAACCTCCAGAAAGTTTTATACACACACACACACTCTCTCTCTCTCTCAAAATACAGAATTTTGATATAAAAATTACCAAAAATCTAATAAGGCTCACTGACAAATTCAGACTTATGATAAAATTATCTTAAAAATGCAAATACCAGAAAGACTTTTAGTCTTTCGTAGAGAATACGAAACTATTAATAAAATCAACTCTCAGTAATCCACATTTTAAGTGTGTGTTATACATGTGATAAATATTTGACAGTCTTCAAAAAGACGTAATTTTGTAGTATTTTAATATTCTGGTAGATATCAGAAATTCAAGTAAAGGAATAAAGCTCTTAATACTCAAGGAAATACTATTTTAAGAAGTTTTCTAGCTTTCTACTCCATAGTAGAAAAATAACCTCATGCTAGTTGCTCCTTGGAACAGCAATGCTTAAATAAGATCTATTTCAAAGTCTTACACTTTTGATTGGTTACATTAAAAAAAAAAGGAATCAACATTCTCCCAACTTAACTGATGAACAGCTATCAAGGAAAAGAGTTATCTCCAAGGATTTACTTGAAGGAGCTTAGCATACAGATTTAAGCATTCTTTCATTCAACCTCTTGTAAAATAAAGAAGGGATTTAATTATGGCAGCAAATCCAAGGAAAGCCTAGCACCTTTCCCATTACTAATTCTGTTCCAGCTCACTTAATGCTGACTTCCACCCTGTCCAATTTTAGTGATTCTATGTTACTTAAATATCTTAATTATAAAGGTTATCTTTGGCACATTACAAAATTAATACATTACAAACCATGAGAGAAAATTAAATTTGGTTTTATTAATCATTTCAAATAGGTTCGCATGCAATCATGAATTTTTTTTCAAAACTCAAATGGAGCTTATTCACATACTTAAGTTGAAAGAAAAAAATACACTGTTTATTACTTTAAATCTTAACTGTGTGTTTTACGAGTTTATGATGATCCAGAATCATCTCTGGTCAATTTAAGAGCAGGTAGAAAGCAAGCACATACTTAGGCCTCCGTTTACTATGTAACTGTGCTGTTGTTTTCTTCTCCTCTGGACTCTTGGAGAGATCATCTCCTCCTGGTAGCTCAGGGGGCAGTGGTAAATCAGCAAGCAGACATCGTAGTTTCTTTTCTACTTCTTTTTTAACTGCTTTTACTGAAATATTTCCTCGTAAGCTAAAAAAGAAAGTCAGACAAAAAAGTACACATACAAAAATTTATTTCAATGGGAAATAAAAATGCACCCACATCTTACATCATGCAATAGCAAAATACTAGTAAGTACTTTATTTTCCAAATAAAATAATATGCTATATCCAACTGCAAAGTATAAAATTGGGGGGTAAAATGATGTGGAATTAGATCAAAACTAAGGAAACTTGAACAAAGTATACATTAATATAGGTTCATTAATTTTAACAAATGTACCATACTAATGTTATTGAGAAAAGTAAGTGCAGAGTATATCAGGAGTAATTTTTCTGTAAGTCTAAAACTTATAAAAAATTGGTCTATTTTTTAAATGTTAAATAATTACTATAAAACTACATCAAAACTGAAGGTCAATTGTTTTATAAGAAAACTCATTAACATTGTAGTAATAGCATTTGATATAATTCTATTGAAGAGACAAAAGCTGTTTTGTTATAAGAAATAAAACTACGAGCTATTATTCATCTTGCCCACCAAAATAACCACAAACAAGTAATTTAGCTTCATCCCTTTTCATGTTAACTTTTCTCAACTGGACACTGATTCTTTTAATTTTTAAGGCTCCAATTATTAGAATCACAGGTGAAAAGTTTAGCTCAGTTTTGTACTTTTTATGGATGCATAAAGAACTCTGATTTTTAAAGTACATCTTTACTTGGTGACTGATTATTTTAAACCTCCCAGATATTACAAGATCTTTTATCTAATAATATGACATGTTGAAAGAAAATCTTAAAATGATAATAAAATCTGGACTTCGAATACTTTCATAGTATGAGTCCCATAATGAAAAAGTCAGTGAAACTACACTGCTGTGGTATTAAGTTACTAACAAAATTATCAATATATATCACTTAATTTTAATTTCTTATAACAAAACTTATATTAATTTTGAACATTAAAATTATTATACAACAAATGATCCTTTAAAACCACTTGATAAAACTATTTATCAATAATCAAAACAAAACTGTACCTTTTCTTCATAACCCTGTGTTACTAGAAAATTCTTTAACCAAAAAATCATGCTCAGAAGAAACTAGTTTACGATTTTATTTTTCTGCAGTTTCATTTTTAAAATAGTGGTATTAGAGTCCCCTTTTCAACTTTACTATTACCCATTCAACAAATACGGATTGGGTATTCTATGTGCTAGGTATTACATAAGGCACTGGAGATATAACAAAAACAAACAAACAAACAACAAAAAAAAAAACAGCCTGGACTCCTGTGGCTCAGTTGGTTGGGCATCATCCCAAAAAGTAAAAGGTCATCAGTTCAATCCCAGGTCAAGGCACATGCTTGGGTTGTGGGTTCAGTCCCCAGTAGGGGCACGTACAAGAGAAGACCAACCCATCAGTGTTTCTCTCCCTTTCTCCCAACCTTCCCCTCTCTCTAAAAATAAATAGATAAAATTCTTTAATAATAATAATAATAATAATAATAATAATAATAATAATAATAAACAGTAACAATTTAGACAGAATTCCTGTCAGAAAGGAGCTTATAGTTTTTTGGAAGTCAGGTAAGCCACAGGATAAAGTACTATACAAATGGATTCCTACAGTAATGTAGTAGCTAACAGATAATGAGTATTGCAAGATAGTAAAAGCTTCTTTCTAGAACAGGTAACATTTGAACTCTGAAAACTAGCCTGTTTAAAATAATTTATTTAGAAAAATGAAGTTGCTAACTGTAATTAGGCTGTACTCAAAACTCATTTATCTGAGTATTAAAAGGAATTTTGGCAGGGGCAGAAACTAAATTAAACATAAAAATTTTTTTATTTAGTGATTTTAGTGAGTGGGGTTGGGGAAGAGGAAGGTGTAGGGAGGGGGAGGGGGGATAGAGAAGAGGAGAGAGAGATTAAAAGAGAGATAGAGAATTCTGGCCAAGCTGGAGGTATAGACACATTTTACCTCCTCCCACAACCAAAAGGACAACAAACTTGTAAAGAAGTATGGAAGTGCAACAACCAAGTGCAACAACCAAAGAGTTAAAGAAGAAACATTCATACAGACACACAGGAGGGGCAGATGCTGGCAGCCGGGGAGAAGTGGCTGGTGCATTGGGAAAGGCGGTGGGGGGCAGAGC
>PVKM010000698.1:0-96876 GCA_004027735.1 Carollia perspicillata
GCTCAATCCACTGAGCTACACCAGCCAGGGCAATTTTTAACATTTTTTTAAGTTGAAGAACTCTTTAAATTGAAAATTGTATTCATAAGCCCAGTGTGTAAAACATCTGCTCTGGTTGAATGAAACCTCAATGCAGCAGCCAGACCCCTACTAACTTGGCATCCTTTATGCCCTCAGGCAGCTCTCAAAGAGCACAAGTTAAAAACTTCAGATCTAGATCACCTGTCTACTTTAGTGTCCGAGTCAACCTCTTCAGTTGCTAGAATGGTTTCCTAACTGCCAGGAGCCCCATATTGATTAATTGTGATCATGCTTAAAGGGAATGTGGATACTTGAAACTGGCAGACAAACATAACGGTAATTATGTTTGTCTGTCATAAACACAACATAATAATCATTTTGGCAGGAGAAAAGAAACTGAAAGAAAATGAAATTGGGTTTGATATTAGAAAGGAAACAATGGTGAAATACTGTTGGGTTGGCCAAAAAGTCCATTTAGTTTTCTCTGTAAAATAAAAGACACATTTTTCATTTTCACCAACAACTGTATTGATTTAGATATTTTGAGTATGTTGGCTTTCTCCTGCCCTTGGCTTCTAGTGGGTAGAGGCCAGGGTTCTCCTAAACATCTTCCAATGCATAATACAGCCCCAAAGCAAAGAATTGCTTGTCCAGAATGTCAGTAGTACTGGGAACCTTCACAAACCACATTGGACACATTTGATCAGTTACAAAATCTTCTCCATGTACTGCACAAATCTGTTTTTTACTTTTCAGTTGTGTTTTTTACATTTCTTGAAGTAATAAACCACAATATGCCAAAAATGTTGCTTATTTTCTTCCATCTTCAATGTTAAAATGGCTACACAAAAACTCAGCAATTTTGATACTTCAAAAAAAATGCATGTGGATATGACAGCTGTCACAATACAGTCTAACAAAATTGTTTCAAATGAAGTTAAAGACAACTAAGCAATACTAGAGCCATTCTGTGGAAAAAAATGCAACAGACTTTTTGGTCAGCTCAGTAGTGTTGAGGAGAAGAAGAGGGATTTAATAAAGAAATAATCTGTAAGAAGTTTCATGACTACAGAAATACTTTATATAGTAGAATGTATACCAGTGACCAGAAATACCAGTATTCTTTTGTTCAACATATGTGGTATTTGTTTATGTATATAGCTTTAATTCATCCATTTTCATTACTGTATAGTGGATGCTCCCATGGAAAATTATTTCATAATTTTGTAAAAACTCCATTTTGTTGGTGAACTTTTGGGTTGTTGCCAGGTTTAGGTTATTACATGTTGCTGTGACTGTTCTTCATGTGTCCTGGTACACTCTGCTATTTATATAAAGATGCCTTATGACATTCTTGATTTTCATGTTACTGTTTTCTAATAAGGTTAAATATCTCTTATATTGGCCATTTGGATTTCTTCTTCTGTGAAGTGCCTGTCGAAATCTTTTGTCTGTGTTTTCTACTGTTGTCAATTATTTTTCATGTGAACTAATAGGAGTTCTTTACATATTTGGAATACTAGTTTGTTGTTCTTAAATGTGCTATAGATATCTTCTCCCACTCTGTGATTTATCTTTATCATTCTCTTTATGATATCTTTTAAGAATTTCTAAATTAATGTAATTGATTTATGAGTTTTGTGTCTTAATTTTTAATGAGTTTTGTGTCTTAATTTTTTGTGTGGGGTAACCTGAATGTAGTTTTTTTTCAAATGGACCGTCATTTATTGAAAATACTTTCCCCACTGATCAACAGAGCTACCTCTTTCACATATCAAGGACCTTTCTATGTGTGGTATGATTCTGAGCTCATTCTTTGTTTTCGTGGGTCTTATTTGTCTGTGCCTGCACCAGCACCTCACGGTCCTTAATGATGATAACTGTAGTAAGCCCTTTATATGGGAGAAAGAAGGAAGTCCTCCCACCTTTTTCTTTTTCAAGAGTGTCTTTCCATATGGATTTAAAAAATCATGGCGATTTTGATTGGTATTACATTAAATCTATAAACCAATTTGTGGAGAATTAACATTTTTAGAATATTATACTGTGAGTGTATATATTTCTTCATTTATTTAGATTTTCTGTAGGTTCCCAATGAAGTTTTGTAATTTTCTCTATGGTGGTCTTATACATCTCTTATTAGATTTACTTTTAGAGGTTTCATATATTTTAATGCTATTTGTTAGTGTTATCTTTTTTAAAAAATTATTTTCTAACTGTTCTTGCTGATCCCAAATACATTTCTGAAACAAGATCCAGTTATCTGCTATCTGGTTGGGATGGGAAGAGTTAAATAAAGAGGAGTAAGGAGAGAATGGAAGTGAAAAGAATGTGCTTTAGTCCCCTTTCATAGGCTTTTCTTTCCTTTGTGTAAAATTTAGGAAGTGCTCATTTGTTTTCCACATGTGTAGCCTGTGGCAGAAAGGGCAGATAATGTAGTTTTTTCCTATAAGTGTATGCACTGTATCCTTTCATGCTTTAGTGTTGCACAGGAGGTACTAATTAACTGCTGGGAGAAGTAAAAATTTTGAGTGGGCAGTTTCTGATTCAAATTATAACATTTTCTGAGGGAAAGCAAAGAGCTTTGTTACTTATGGTCCTCAGGAAGCTTGGTTGTCAAGGATTTTGTAGATGAGATGTCCCAGCCAATGTTCAAATGCCCAAATATTAAGTACATCAACTCATTGATTCTGTTTATAATGTAATTTAGAGCAGGAATTCCCAACTCCCGGGGGTGGACCGATATCAGTCAGAGGCCTGTTAGGAACCTGACCAGAAGCAAAGCTCACTTGAGCTCCACCTCCTGTCTGTCTCCCCTACCCTCAGTCCTCCCCACTCCCTGTCACAGATGGGTTGTGCTGCCAAAAAGTTTGGGGACCACTGATTTAGAGGTAACCTACTTCATCTCAGTATTCAAAGATAATCAATTTCCCATTTTTATGTGTTTATCAGATGTTGTATTAGGTTCCTGGACAAGATATGCCAGATAGAGTCCCTCTCTTTAAAAAATAAAATAAACAGAAACCTCCCCAATGGATTCCATCTTCCAGAGAAAATTGCTTTTAGTATATGGTTTATTTCCCTCTAGTCTTCTTTGAAATGTATGTTTTAAAAATCACTGAGCTTCATACTATGCTTTTTTCACTTAGCATTGTATAATTTAAGATTTTTCAGATGTCACTGAAAGTTTTGTAAGTAGCCTTTTTAATGGGTGTATGACAGTTCATTCTGTGGCATCATTTATTTAATCCCCTCACCCCACAGAGATCGTTTGCTATTTTGTGTATATCTGTTTATACTACAGTCCATCATAGCCCTGCTGTTTCTCTGTTTTCTCCTACTCATTCCCTACAGTTTGAGCATTTTCATTATCATTAGCATTTCATATTGCTGAGGGCATTATTGTGGATGTCCTTGTTTATGTTAGCCCTGTACTTCAGTGCTATGGATAATTAGTCTTCATGTGGTTTTCTAAATAATAACATCTTCAGCATGTGTTCTAATGAAAATTATAGCAGACTGCCTGTCTTTTCTTAGTAGGTAGGGATTCTTTTGTTGTTTTGAACTTCTCCATGCTGTTAGACTTTTCTGTGATATTGGGCTTTTCATTTCATTTGGCATACATTTATGAATGCTTTCACATCAGACATTGTGCTAGATCTTTTAATACAGAGGCACTAAGTCATGTGGTAAAGAACAGTAATATCGGTGGGCACAGGTTCTGGGGGAGTGTAAATTAGGGGTATTTATTATGTTCATGGAGGGTATGAGGAGGGTAGGGAAAGTGCCAGGATCAGGGAAGACTTTCTGGAGAAGGCAGCACTTAAAATGAGAATCAAGTGGTAGCAAGGATGGGTTTAAATCAAGGCAAGGCTGGAGAGAAAGAGTGCTGTTAAGAAGCTGTTGCTGAAGTACCTACCACCTATGAAACATTCTTGTGAAAAACTTTAACTTGGATTGAGTCAAGCCTCTGTATCTAATTCATAATTTGCTAGAAGTACAGGGGATGGAGCATGGTTAAAGAACACCATGGGGATGTAGTTAGCAGAATCCAAAATGTAGGACCACACCTGTTTTTTTTCAACAAAGCAAAGAAGAGAGGAAGGGGGAATCTGTGGATTAATGAGACTTAAGAGACACATCAATGAAAATGCAATGTGTTGTCCTTGTTGGACTCTGATTGGAATAAATCAACCCTAAAGATTTTATGAGACAGTTGGGAAAATGAGCATTAATTGGGTAGTTGATGATATTAAGGGATTTAAAAATATTTAGATGTAGTAATGGTATTGTGCTTTTGTGAAAAAATTACTATGTTTTATATGTATAGAATAAAGATGAAATTAGATGATACTTAGAATTGGCTTTATAGTGATCCAGTGTTGTCTGGTTGCTTCTGTGTGGAGGTACTGGGCATGTGTTGATACATTTTGAAGCTAGATGCTGGGGTACATTAAGCTTATTATGCCATTCTTTCTGCCTTTGTGTATGGTTGAACTTTTCTATAATTTTCTAAAAAGCTGTTGCTATACTACAGACAGGAATTGTTAAGGCCCTGAAATTAAACATTGGTTGTAGGGATGGAACAAAAAGGATGGATATGAGGAATAAATTATATGATAATCAGTTATACTTAGATGTTTGGGGCTGTAGGGACTGGGAGTCTTAGTTTATGGCTTGGGACCTGAGTGCTGTTACCTAAGTTAGGGGAAATGGAAGCAGTGTACCTTCAAGGTTTGAACAGAGTGATGATATTGGAAGTTTGTTTTTGGACATACCGAGTTTAAGATGTCTGGGTAGAGATACATAGTTGATAGTTTGCAGGTGAAGTCAGGGTTAGATACGGATCAGTATGTAGGTGGTAGTTAATCTTAAGAGAGGATGAGATTGCTCAGGGAGAATGTAAAAGGAAAGGAACGGAGAAAGAGGAGCCACTTAGGATTCTGAGAGCAAAGCTCAGAGAGTTAGGAAAATCAAGGCGGTAAGGTTTTTTTATTTTATTTTATTTATTTATTTTTAGAGAGAGGAGAAGGGAAGGAGGAAGAGTGGGAGAGAAACATCAGTGTGTGGTTGTCTCTCATGCGTCCCCCACTGGGGACCTGGCCTGCAACCCAGGCATGTGTCCTGACTGGGAATGGAACCAGTGACCCTTTGCTTCACAGGCCCGTGCCCAATCCACTGAGCCACAGCAGCCAGGGCAAGGCGGTAAGTTTTTAGAAGAGTATGGAAACTATGAGAAATCCAGTCTGAAGGTCAAGTAGGATTAGAACTTGTGTAGTTCCTCTTGATTAGGAGCACTAAATTCCTCTGGGGAGCCAGTGTGGGCGCAGGTGGGAAAGCTTTGTGGGTAAACTATTGATATGCCATGGTTATCAGTTCCCTTTAGAGTAGATTAGTACAGACTACAGGTCATATTAAATGTGTGTTGATTAGCTAGAGAGTTATGATTAAAAGCAAAAAAGCTTTTATATTGGAAATTAAGATCATTACTCTTCATTCCCTTGGAGCCATTAACTTGAAAATCATGTTCACTTGTGCAGAGACTTTGTCAAAGTTCAGTTCTATTTCTATGAAATTTTTGATAATTTGTACAAAAAATAGTGGAACTGAAGCTGCCATAGGAGTTCAGACTTAGAATTGTGAAACCCGTCGCTGTGCTCATACTCTCGGGTAAATGCAAAATCTTAGCAGTGAGCAAAGATTATGTTGCTTGTTGTTTCCTGTTTCTTAAGGTTAATTTTTTAGATGTTTTAAAAATAGTCTTTCTTTAGTTCCTTTTATCCCAAAGTTTAGATGAGATAAATGATGGGTGTGGAATTACTGTGAAAAAGTTAACCAGTCAGTTGCAATGTGATTGGTTACTGTTGACTCCAACCATGTGACTATCAACATGTATAGGGCCGGAATATTGTTGTAGCCTTCCGAGCACCCTTAAACAGCAAAGAGAGAACCTTTGGCAGGAGGGAAGCAGCCCTCTGCTCTTCTAGCCACTTTCTGTGCATAAATCTTATAATTTGTATGTATTTTCCAGTAAGTGAAGAACTGTGAGAACTTGTTTCTTTTAAAATACCCTTACACAGCAAATTGTACAGCCCACATAGTGACAAAAGAATGACTCAGCCTTTTAGGGATGCTTTTCCTTTAGTTGCTAATATCTGACTAGACTATTATGATGTAGTATGAGAGTTGAAATTTATCCATTTTTCATAAGACAGTTTGAGAGCTTGGTTGCCAGAGGGGCCAGAGAGAATGATTCTATCTTTCCAGAGCAGCATGTAGCCCACACTGGCTGCCACTCTGTTGCCTGTTGAGTCATTCCCACAGTTCTATAGAGGGTTGTTTTTTTTTTTTAATGTGATGTTGTTGGAGTGAGAAAGAAAGGGAGTTTTTCTCCCCAACACAGAATATCCACCACCCCAAATTTGCATTGTTTTTCTTTTCTAACAATAAAATATTGCCCTCAGCCATTCTGAGGGTTTTCTTTTTTAGGTGTCTTAGTGCTTTCATTTATCATTTGTTTGAATACGAAAGCATTAGGCATTTGCTGGGCTGCATTTGTAGTGGTAGGCTGTCAAGATACAGGCTGAGAGTGAACCAGAAAGTTGAGGATTTCTAGGTAAACATATAAACATGGATTTCTAGTTTTTGGCTATTTAAAAGTCAATTAAATATGCTAAAAGGCATCTAAATATTCTTGTGAATATCAGTTAGTAAAAAATACTATGAAGGGAATGAATGAGCTTATAATTTTGGTTAAGTGAAAATTGCTGTAACCTAAAAGGATTTTAGTTTGTTTTTGTTTTTGCCATGGAAGGTAAAGTGCCCATGTTCATTCTAATTCAGAAGATCCCGCTCTGTGGTAGTAAAAAAAGAATTGAAATTTCTTTATCAGGAAAGGAAATTCATCCGGAAAAGGAAATTCTTATGTATTGGAACTATTGTCTTATGTGTTCCATATATCCAGCAAGATCATAAAGCATTTAGAAAAGTCAAATAACATTAGTAAGCTGTCTATTCACATCATATGTCTCACGTAGGAACAAGTCAGGGGTCTTATTGGGGATTGGCAGATCTAAAAGACAGATTACAGCTTTGGAATGTATTCAGATGACTTTTTGAAACAGATATTTTAATTGGAGTGGGGGTGGAGAAATAGTTGAGCTTCTGTGGTTAAATATGCAACTTCCTTAGCCTGTTATCTATAAATATCACATAGGAAAAAACCATTGGAACTCTTTTTCAGAAAACTAACTCACTGTACATATTTATTTGGATGTATGTGTTTCTATGTGCTTGTGCCTCATCCCCACCTCCCAGCAGTGGGTCAGTAATTGGGCTGCTTCTTTCACAGGATTGAGTTGTTTGGATTGTGTTTAATCTGTTGCTCTATGCTGCATAGCAGCAGAATCCCTTAAACTAAGATTTTGAACAGAACCTCATCCTCCCTTTTTTAAGAGAGTGGGGGAAAAGCAGTTGATTGGTTTTCTGAAGGTCTCTTTCTGTATTCCTCTCTCCTTCCTCCCTCCACCCCCGCCAAATAGCTAGGGGAGGAGCTCCCTCACCCTTCTAACCACACTTCATATGTCTTAACTTAAGAGCTTTTTTTGGTTTCCTGTCGGCAGTAATTCAACTCTGTGCCATCTTGACTTGTCTGAAAGGTGCTGGAAAAGGGGAGTGAGTCCTCACAGTCTGATTTGAGCATAAGGCATGAGTGGATTTACAAAAGCTTCAGTAGTCTCTGAAGACATCTTTCTTCTGCGACTTTGAATTTTTTTATTATATTTGTGGGCTGTTGTCTCTGAGAAAACTCTGTCATGACTCTGCTGGAACCTGAGATGTTGATGATGGCTGTGCAGTCCGGTAATTCCCATATTTCTTGCAAACCCTATTTGCCATAGGTTTCTTAAGAAAGGTTGGGAATATTTACACTTGGATTGGATGGAGATGGGGAGGAAGATAGTTGGGAGTAGATTAATGGCCCAGTAAATGTATTCATTTTCAGATTTTTATTGTAAAAATGGTAGTAATGTTTTCTAATTGCAAATTCTAATTATTCAGACAGCTTCAAATTAGATATTTATTGACCTTAAAACTGTTCAGCGAAGAGATTTATGTGGGGAAAAATAACTATTTTCCTTTAATCAAATATTTTATCTGTGACATTGCTTTTAATGCAAGATAACTTGTTTTTGCTGTTTTATAACATTACTGTCTTTAGGCAATAATACATACTCTATTTTTATGTCTGTATGTGAAAGCATATTTAAAATGTTTTCCTTTGCTGTTCTTTCTCTTTTGTGGTATAACCTACTTTCTATATTGTCTTTTGGTTCTTTGGAAATGCTCTTGATAACACATAGGATTGGGACTCTAAATTTTGGAGATGGGAAAGTTTGAGCAAGGAGGCAGCAAACAAAGAATGCAGGATTTTGGAATTTTTTTCTCTGAAAACAGTTTTCCCAACTCAAAAGGACCTTGTAAAACATTTTAAAATTCCAGTTTGTTTTTAATGGTTTGTTTTACTTTTAGTGTTTTTAAATCTGTAAGTTAGATATCTAAAAATAGGGAATGTTCTTTTGGTATTTTTAGACTTCTGCTAAAATGTAGTTTAGTAGTGTTTTCCTGTTTCATAGCCTATCTTGATAGATTCATACAAGTGGCATTTGAGGACCTCTTCCCATCCATTGGCCTTAACTCAAAGGAGAATGAGACTCCTTCATTCTGCCAGATACTGTCTCTGGCAGAATTGGTCTCACTGTTCTCCTTGGGGAGCGCTTAGATAGTATGTTGAAAGACACAGATATCCGTCTGAAGACAGGATCAGATGCTATCTGTTTAAGCTTTATCGACAGGTAAGGAGCAAAGAGAAAATATGTTGCTACTCTTTTGTTTTTACAAATAAGACCATGATAAGTCATTTATTCATTTGAGTTTTTCTGTTCATATATGCTATGTGTTCCAAGTTGCCTTATATGCTATGTGTTCCAGGTTGCCTTTCCTTTTCCTCCCCCAGATCTGTTGAGCTCTGTATTCTAAACCAGATAATGTGCTTATCTGAATGTTTCCCATCTGTCTTTGATGAAATAGCTCCCTGTTACACTAACTCAGATTATTTTTTCCTCTCTGTATTCTGGTTTTCTGTGGGCAAGTGCAGAGTTCATCTTATGGAGTAGATGTTAGCCTTTGAACTTTTTCTCCCTTCTTTGATCATCTTTTACTTATAGCTCACTTAATTCCAGTAACTTTTCTTAATAAACGTTAAAAGGTCATTTGCTTTCACCTGAGGGATCATACTGTTCCCAGCTGGATAAGGGAAAGGGATTTACTTATTTTGTTGTCTTGACCAAGAGCTGTTTTTCCTATGACATATGTTGGGCAGAGCTAGCCACCCATCTGTTGGACCAACTACTTCATAAAACTTTCAAAGGATAATAGAATGTAAGACAAGTGTAGATAAAATTGACAAGGGTGTTGGATACAGGTAGGATGAAAGGTCTACGGAGAACAGCATGTATATGGACCTTTTTTGCATATGTGTGTAAAAGTAGAGAAACTGGGTATAGCAAGGAGTAATAGGAAACCAATTTCTGTAACAGTTGTGATTCTTAAATCTTCAAAAACTTTAATAATGTGTTGGTTTTATGAAATTGTTGGTTTTCTTAAGCTGTGGCCTTTAGAAGTTATAGATTATAACAGTAATATGACAGCTATATTTATGATGGGAAATGAAAGAGTATCTATTATGAAGTGTTAATAAACTAAAAGCCAGCCTTACTTGTTTTTTTAAAAATCCTCATCTGAGAATATGTTTATTAATTTTAGAGAGGTGGGGAGAGAAAAGAGAGAGAAATATTGATTGGTTGCCTCCTGCATATGCCCTGACTAGGGATTGAACCTGCAACCTAGGTATGTGGTGTGACTGGGAATTGAACCGCAACCTTTTGGTGCACAGGGTGATGCTCCAAACTGAGCCAGCTGGCCATAGCCATTAACGAAAATTGTCAAGAGATTTACACTATGTGAGCCATAGGCTTTTTAGGAGTAAAATATTTAGACCTCTATGAATGTATACTTTATAGGTGAAGCTATAGTTTAGTAAGATTTTTAAAGTAATTAAACCTCTTTAAGAAAAGATTAAAGATGCAAAATCTTTACCCTAAATTAAACTTTAGGATACTGAATATTATAGCAAAATTCCAGGGTACATTATATATTTACTGACAGTTTTCTTATAGTATTTGGAGCTTGGAGATTTTGGTGAGGCATACTGCATGTAAAGACTTTTATCCTGCTTACTGATGGTGGTCTCTTACTGACCCTTGAGATCCAGTTCAGATACTGCCTTTCTGTGAAATGTCTCTGGATAGAGTCAACCCTTCCTTCTCTCTGTTCCCACACAGCACCACCTTTACAATGTAGACTAATTATGATTATTACGTGCCTCCTTAACTAGATTATTAGCTTCTCAAAGGCAATATATTCATCTATATGTTGGCTCCTGACATTGGCACATGTAGAACTGCAAAGTTTTTTAATTTAAACGAATGAAGAATAGTTTGGCATGCTTCCCCCAATAAATAGGCATAACCCTTTTAAATCAAGAATTCATCGAAGTGTTTTGAGATCTGTTCTGCATTAATAAATGAATCCATTTCTAACCACCATCCTGTATCTTAGCCAGTCCTTGTCCAAAGCAGATGCTGTTGAAAGCATGACTTTCAAAATAGAAATTCTTCCACATCTCAGGATGTACAGTGTGCCGTGTCTTCCTGTGATGTGTATTGCTAAATCTAAGTGTTCCGATCAAGCCACAGTTAGAGGATTAAAGCATCTGTCACCAGTATGGAAACCTATCTAGATCATTGTGATTAGAAAACTAATTATCTTAGGTATTTGGGATTTCTGAAGTTAAGACTAAGGAAATATTGGGGCACAGCACTGAGTCTTGTGTATTTTAGAACAGAGAAATTATGGGGCTCAGTTTTTGACAGCTAATATGTAATGCTTTGATCAGGCAGGCCCTATCCCTGCATTCAGCTTGTGCAATCTTACTAGTTTATAACTCTGTAACAGGGGATTTCCCTTGTAGAGAAGAGGATTGAAGCAGTTCTTTAGGTATGCTTTGGTCCCATGATACACACCTGATCTTGATGAGGCACAGTAATGGAGTCAGTTTGTTTTTTCTGTCTCTCGTGCACATATGTGCGCACATCTACACACACACACACATGCACACTGCCCACACCCTACCTTCCACTGCACACTTATGTATGTGTAGGATATCTCTGGAAGGGGACAATAAGAAACTAGTAACAGTGACTAGCTCATGGGATTGGTCTGGAAAGAGAATTTTTGTTCCACAAAACAGTTGAGTTCTCTTTCATGTTTATTATGATCATGGAATACCCTGTAAATGCAAAAGAATATATAGAGTGTGTACAATAATATATACAGTATGCAAACCTATGGGCACATTACCCAACCTTAAGAAGTAGAGCACAATATACACTGAAGTCTTTAAGCGCCCTCTTTAATTTTTCCCTTAGAAAACTGTCTTGTTTTCTTTTAATTGTATATACCTTTTGAATCTTTTATTTTGTGTACCACATGCATGCTACCTATTCAAAAATATTCATTAATAATTTTAAAGTGTTCCTTAGTCTGTTTACTTTCTCATTCCTTGATGTCTGTTACTTAATTCTTGTGTATTTCTTTAACTTCTACTTCCCTGATCATTACGTTACAGTTTTCCTCTGAACTGTGTATATTATATACTAGTATGGGTTGGAGAGAGGGGAGTGGTAATTTATAAAAATAAGGTTGAAGGAAAATGATGGGAAAACAACTTTTGCCCTTTTTGGTAATATGTTAGCTCTTTAAGGAAGCGCCCCTTGTTTGTGTTCATATCACTCAGATATCTGTAGAGCTGGTGAAAAATTCTAGAACCTTCAGTACCACCTATCTTTTGGACCTCTTAATATCCTAAATATTAATGTAAGCTTTAAAAAAACATGTTTTTGCTTATATTAAATGGATTTTAGGGTTTGAAGAAAACCTTAGGTGTTTTCTTGTTCTCTCCTTTATTCATAATAAGGAAATTGGCCCATTGAGGTTAGTATGTTTCCTGAAGCCACATAAGTAGTGGCAATCATAGAAGGAGAATTAATTTCCTTACATTCACTGCAGTGTTCTTTTTCTTATAACTTACAGAGAAACCATCAGAGATCTTTGATGTATAATATTGTTTATAGTTTTCTTTGGAGATCTTAGTTTTCCTTGAGTTTTTCCATTGCAGGTTTCCATCACTACTCACATTGACTCACATCTTAAGAGGTAGAAATAAAAACCAGTGCCTAAGTGTCCTTCCTGCCCCAGAGAAGTGGAGTCAGATGCTACAGACCCTGTGGTTCTCTGGTGGACCTCTGTCTTGCTCTGCTTTTTCTGGACTCTGTGATGATCTCATACCTTGATGCTGATCTCAGAAGACAGGTAGGCTGACAGACAGCTGTTGTCATCAGTGTTCTGGATTCCATCTTACTCCTCTTTCTCTGACTCATTGATTTATCTGGGGTCCTCTTAGAGTTAGGACCCAGATCAAAGAAATTTGAATTTATCTGTCTGTCTCTATCTTTTTTTCCTCCCACTTGTTTCCTTTTGGATAAGGCAAGCTGTCAAGACCGTGAACCACACTTTTAGCTTTATTAGACAGTGCCAAATTATAGAAAGATGAGTCTCATAGTTGTGTTTTCTTTGAACTTCACTTTTATGATTACCACATGCATTGTTTTTAAAAGGGTTTTCTTTATAATAACAAGGAAAAAATACTAAAAAACCCTGCTCTGCCATCCACAACAAAAACCAATTTTCTCTTGTCTTGTTCTCAGCAAATTAAAGGGCAGTATCAGGCTGAGCTTATGGGATCAGGGGTGTTGGGCATCCTTAATCCCATGGCAGTCACTACTTATATATGTTCATTTAAAATGAAAGTCAGATCATATTTCTCCTCACTCAGAACATGGCAGTGGGTCCCATTCACAGAAAAACTCAAGTCCTTATGGTGCCGACAGGATTCTACATGACCTTCCCCCTACTCCTAGGACTCTCTGACTGCATCTCCTTTGGCTCCCTTGGTTATTCTGCCCCAGCCGTACTGGCCTCTTTGCTATCCCTGCACACCTTAGGGGATTCTCCTATTTCATGGCTTCTGTACTTGAGGTTTCTTGTACCTGGAGCACTTTTTGATGGGTAGCCTCATGGCTTGCTTCCTCACCTTCTTCAGATCTTTGTTCAAATGCCACTTATTCTTTAGGATCTTTCCTGACCCATCCTATTTTTGAGGATCCTGCTTTTATTTTTCCTCATACCAGTTACCTGACAGAAGATGTGATTGTTTGTTTATTGAGTGCTGCTCTCTCCCATCTAAAGTCTAAATACTTCAAAGTAGGGAATTTTTCTTTAGTTTTCCATGCCTGTAAGAGTCCCTGGCACATAATATGTACTTAATAATAATTCTTAAATAAATGGTTTAATAAAAAATTTGTAATCTATTTTAGGTAAATGTGTTCCTGAGACCATGCTTTTCGATTTTGTGATGTGTGCTCTGCACTGGTGCAGTGGTTCTCAAAGTGTGGTCTGGGGTCCTCCCTGGGCGTCCTTTTCATTGGGCATGAGATGGAAATTTTATGTATTTATACTAAAATGTTATTTGCCTTTTTTACTATTGTTTTTTCATGGAGTGTACAGTGTAGTTTTCCAGAGGTACATGATGTATAATCTCTCAACAGATTGAGTGCCAGTATCATATGTGAATATTCAGCTACCTTTTAGTAAATTATACATAAAAAAAGATTTGCACAAATGATAAAACAGTGGCACTCCTTTTACTATTGTTTTTAATTTTTTAAAATAATATTTTTCATAAAAATATCTGTTAACATGTAGTGGGGTTATTGCTGTTTTTTAAAAGAAATAGTAAATCTCTTATTTACTTATCTTTTTCCTTATCTTAGGACATGCTTATTAATTTTAGAGAGAAGGGAAGGGAGGAGGAGAGAGAGAGACAGAAACATTGATGTGAGAGAGAAATATCAATTGGTTGCCTCTTGTCCACACCCTGCCCAGGGACCCTACCTGCAACTAGGCCATGTGCCCTGACTGGCAATCTAATCCGTGACCTTTTAGTTTAAAGGATGACACTCCAACTAACTGAGCCACGCCAGCCAGTGCTAAGTAATAAATCTTTTAAACGATTTTATTTTTAATTTATTCTAAGTACTGATATGTATAACCCATATAAACAAGTGTGTTATACATTAGCTTTTTAAAGTTCTCAGTAACAGTAAGAAGTTAAAGGAGTCCCAACATCAAAAAATTTGAGGAGAGTAGGTATAGTGTTTAAGAGCATGGACTTTGGAGTCTAGGTCTCTTAGCCCTGCCACTAATTAGTTGTGTGACCTTGGGCAAATGACTTAACCTCTCTGTGCCTGTTACTTCACTTGTAAAATAGTAATAATAATAATGATAATAGTAGTAATGCCAACTCAGGAAGTTGTAAGTATTAAATGAATTACTATATATGTAAAATGCTCATAACAGTTTCTGGCACATAGTAAATGCTTTATTGGTTTTTGATGTTACGGTTTTTGTTGTTGTTATTAGGATTTTTAGTACAATTAGATGCAGCTACATTTTATTTTTTTAAGGATTTTATTTATTTTTAGAGAGAGGGGAAGGGAGGGAGAGAGGGAGAGAAATATCATTGTGTTGTTGCCACTCACATGCCTCCTACTGGGGACTAGCCTGGAACCCAGGCATGTGTCCTGACTGGGGATCGAACCAGTGACCCTGTGGCTCACAGGCCGGCGCTTAATCTACTGAGCCACACCAGCCAGGGCCATTTTATTTATTTTTCAGTCTTCCTGGATAGTCTGACAACTTGCCACAACTCTCTTGATATTTGGCAACTCATAAAAATTTTTTTTTAAATTAACCTTGAAATACTTCTGGGAATTTGTTCTAAGGAATTTATTTAAAAATATGTAAAATTTTATATATATACAAATGTATGTACTCCAGCAGTACATGTATTCTTTATAATAGTAAAAATTTTACTTATTTAACTTTTTACCTGAGGATATGCTTATTGGTTTTAGAGAGAGGAGGAGGGAGGGAAAGAGAGAGGGCGAGAAATATCTATGTGAGAAACAGTGACCAGCTGCCTCTTGTACATGCCTTGACCAGAGACAGAACCTGCAACCCAGGCATGTGCCCTGACTGGGAATCAAACCCATGACCTTTGGTTTACAGGACCATGCTCTAACCAACTGAGCCATACCAGCCAGAGCAAAACAACCTAGATTTTAATAGTAGGATTGCTTAAATACCTGATTGTACATTCAGATGCTTGGATAGTAATGTAGTCATGAGATTATTTAAATATCTGGAAAATATTTATCATTTATCCATATAATCCTAAATAATGGCTATAAGGTTCTACATCAAAATGTTAATAGCTATTTCTGGGTAAGTGTGATTTCATAGGGGATTTTTTTTCTACTTTTGAGTTTTACTGTTTCTGATTTTCTGTCATAAGCATTCATTTCTGTTGTATTCACATAGAACTCATATTAAATGGGAGGGGAGAGTGAGGGAGGAGTGTGTGTGTTTGTGTGTATGTATGTACCATAGCTACGGTTAAAAGAGAGAAAATGGCTGAAAACATAGTGTTTTGGTTTAGGAGCTAGATTCACTTGGATCTAGGTTCACTTGGGACCTCAGTAGTCAAAGCACTCCACTGACCAAACAATGCATGATAAAGAGGCACTTCATCCCATTAAGCTGTTCATTCTGACCAGTCTAGTTTGTATAAATCCCTTTTATACCTTTTGCCTTTGTTTCTATTTTGTAAGATTTATTGAAATTTATCTTTGCAGTGTTTGTATTAGGCCATGTTCTTGGCAGAGATGTAGAGCCTTTCCCCCCCTTTTTTTTTATTTTAAAAGATTTTATTTATTTATTTTTTGAGAGGGGAAGGGAGGGAGGAGGAGAGGGAGAGAAACATCTGTGTGGTTGCCTCTTGAGTGCCCCCTACTGAGGACCTAGCTCACAACTCAGGCACGTGCCCTGACTGGGAATCAAACTGGTGACCCTTTGGTCCCAGGCTGGTGCTCAATCCACTGAGCAACACCAGCCAGGGCTGTAGAGCCTTCCTCTGTATGCTAACTTACTCCAATTTGCTGAACTTTTCAGATGTTTTTATAAACTGAAAACACACAGTTTTTCTTCTGATATGTTAGAATAGTTTGAGTTCTCTTAGGCATAAAATAGTGATGTTAGTATAAATTTTTAAAAATTATTTGAGTGTAAATTTCTATAATATACTTTGTTCTTTGACTTTGAGGGTAGATGTGGAAATTTTCATAACAACCCATCTACTCTTTAAAAAAAAGTTTTTTAATTAAAAAATTTTCAATTATTGTCGACATACTATTATATTTGTTTCAGGTGTACACCCTAATGATGAGACATTACCTAACATACTAAATCTCAATACACATTTGACACCATACATAATTAACCCATGTACTCTTTATCAAAAAGCCGTAACTCATATTGGTTCATGTCTGCCTTATAAATAGGACCTAGAACTCTGAAAGAGTTAAAGTGTAGTTAAATTTACCTTGAATTTCTGAATTGTTACATTTAACATGTTCTCTTGAGAATCGATTAGATTATATTCCTCAACTTGATGCCATAAAACTAATTTTTAAAATATTTGATTGTGTAGAGTATTGAAAACTTACAGCTTTAACATTAATTAGGCTATCCAAACAGATACTGTGATGTCAGTCTTCCAAAACTTTGTTACTCGTAGTGTGTTCCAAGGACTGGCAACATCTGTAGCAGCCGTGAGCTTGTTATGCACAGTCTCAGGCTCCACCTTAGACGTTCAATCAGAATCTCCATTTTAACAAGATCCTCAGGTGCATATTAAAGTTGAGAAGTATTGTTCCAAAAGATATTTTATTTTTTAATGACCTGTTTTTGAGGTGAAGAGGTGAAATAAAGATGACTTCTTGTATTTCCTGGGCAGTAAGCACTGTTCAAAGTGATAAAAATAGAAGGTAGGCCTATAATGGTTGGAAAGATTATATGATGTCTAATTAGTATGGACACATTGGATAAAATAGGAAGCAAAAAAAGAAAAATTGTTCTTAGTACAGTATTCACCATTTGACAAATGTTCACAATTTGACACCTTTTTGGGTCATTTTTCTTGACTTTTGGAAGGAAGAACAAATAGTCTTCTTCTGGCATTCTAAAATGTTTAATTGGAAAGGGATCTTAAGAAATGACCTGACACAAAACCGTCATTTTACAGATGAACAAACTGGGGACTAATGATGTTAAGTGACTAACCAAGATTACATAGCTTGGACTCTCCATGTCCTGATTTTCAAAGTACTGCTCTTTGCACCTCCTAAGTTACCCCTCTGTGTTGCTGAAGGCCATATTGTTAGTTGCTTCTGTAGATGTTGGTTGAAACCATACAGAGCAATTACGCATGAGAATGCTATATTCACACCTCAGAACATCTTGGGAAAGTTGTGGGGGCTTACTCTCCTCTTGCCTTTCTGTGTGCATTCAAGTAATGGCTTCAGAAATAGACACTTACTTGTCCAGAAGTTAAACTGCTTCTCCTCTGAACCATTGGAGCTCACTGCTCAAACCTGTTCTCTCTGAGGTGGGAAGGTACAGGGGCATGGGGAACGTGTGGGAATTTTCTGTTCTGCTGAAATGGCAGTAGTTTTAAGTATTTAGAAGTAGTATTTTATTTTTCTTTGTTTTAAAAAATCTGATAAACCAGGAAAGGAAACCTTTTCAACAAATAATTCTGGAAGAACTGGCTATCTTTGTCCTCCCAAACTCCCAAAACAAACAAAACAAAAAACCCACTGATCTTTACCTCATGCCATATACAGAAGTTATCTTGAAGTGGTCTATAGACCTAAATGTAAAAGCTAAAGTACACAAAAAGCATGAACTATAAAAGAAAAATTCTTACATTGGACTTCATGAAGTTTAAAGACATTGTTTTCTCAGTACATGGAAGATTAGCATGGCCCCTGTGCAAGGATAACACGCAGATCTGTTAAGCTTTCCATATAAAAAAAACAGGACATTGTTTCCTCTTTGTACATTGTTGAAAATGAAAAGACAAGCTGTAGAGTGGGGAAAAATATTTACAGTACACGTATCTGACAAAGGTGTTGTGTCTATAATGCATGAAGAACTCTTAAAACTGAAACCTAAGACATGAACCAAGACTTCCAATCACGATGGCAGCATAGTAAACATGGTACTCACCTACTCCCACAAGCACATCAGAATTACAACTAAACGACAGAACAACCATCATTCAGAACCATCTGAAAGCTGGCTGAACAGAAGTCCTACAACTAGGGGATTAAAGAAGAAGCCACATTGAGACTGGTAGGAGGGGTGGACACATGGAATGCTTTGTCCTGCCCCACATGTGGCAGATAAAAATTGGGAGGGAGATCTCGGCTGCAGAGGCCCTGAGGAGTGAAGGGAGTCAGCCCCACTTCAGGCTGTAAAAAACAGTTGGGATTGAGGCCAAGGGAGCTGGAGAGCTTCTGGAGTCCCGGGCAGTTGCCCTTAAAGGGCCCAACATGGACTTACTCTGGCTCACTTACAGTGCTGGGGCAGTAGTTTGAAAGACACCAGAGACATATGGGGAGGAACTGAATTATCTGGCATCAAGGTGAGAGCTGGGGAGGAGCTTCCCCCCAGACAGAAGTGCTGGCAAAGGCTATTGGTTCTTTTCTGAGCCCTCCGCCTGTGGAGCTGGCAGGAGGGCACCGTATCTGAGACTCTGTCAACCTGGCTTACATTCTATGCCCCACCCTGGTGACTCCTAGAGGCATCAGCCCACTCCACAAGTTGGGCCCATCCAAATAATTTCCAGTGGCTTTTCCATACAAATGGCCTCTCTTGCCTTATGTTTTGGACTTTCCTAAGATCTCTCAAACAAGCAACATCTGTCCTCAGTGTACCCCTGTACCTCTTGATAAATAGTCTCAGACCTGGCACTAGCAGCAGCTAGCCTTGGTTCTCAGCTTGGCCTTGTCTGGGTACCTCCAAGCTCAGCACAAGTAGCAGCCATCGGGAGGGCCCAGAGCTAGCTTTAGAGCATGTTGAAGCGGCAGACTCAGTGGACACCAGAGCCCCATCAGAGAAAGTGGTGCTCTGTGGCATGGGCTCCTGCACAGCTAATCCTCCACCATGGTCGGTGGTCTCAACCACTCCTTGTAAGTGATTGACCTGGGGATAAATCTCTTCCATTGATGGGCCAGCAGCAAATAAGGCTCAACTATAAGAGGAGGGTGTACACAGCCCACAAGATTATGCACCTTGAGTGCCCAGCTTGGGTGATCAGGGATGTTGTGTCACTGGACTCTACAGAACACTTACTATATTAGGCCACTCTACAAAGCCTGGGAGATGTAGTGGCACTAAATAATACATGGGAACAAACACAGGGAGGCTGCCAAAATGAGGAGACAAAGAAACCTGGCCCAATGAAAGAACAGACCAAAACTCCAGAAAAAGGACTAAACAAAATGGAGATAAGCAAGCTACTAGATGCAGAGTTCAAAACACTGGTTATAAGGGTGCTCAGTGAACTTAGTGAGACCTTCAACAGCATAAAAAATGACCAGTCAGAAATGAAGGGTACACTAACTGAAATGAAGAATAATTCACAGGGAATCAGTAATAGAGTAGATGAAGCCAAGAGTCAATTCAGTGATTTGGAATAGAGTGGTACCTTGGTATTCATCATTAATTCATTACAAGGGGCAAGCAAGCGACGATTGATGAAGTGTTTTCTCTTGTGGGATGGCATCATGACTCATACAAATTCTAGCAAGTGTGATGAGTGATGAACAAGCACGGAGTGCTGAAACATGTTTTTCTCATCAAAATGTGACGAGTACCAGGTTTGACAAGTTCTAAAGCTGACGAATACTGAGGTATGACTGTATAAGGAAGCATAAAACCCTAATCAGAACAGCAAAAAAGAAAAAAGAATTTTAAAAAATGATGCTAGTGTAAGGATCCTCTAGGACAGTTCGGGTGTAGCAATATTTGCATCATGGAGGTGCCAGAAGGAGAAGAGAGAACAAGAAATTGAAAACCTATTTGAAAAAATGACAGAAAACTTCCCTAATTTGGTGAAAGAAATGGACATACAAGGCCAGGAAGCACAGAGTCCCAAACAAGATGAACCCAAAGAGGCCCACACCAAGGCATAGCATAATTAAAATGCAAAAGGTTAAAGGCAAAGAGAATATTTTTTAAAGAAGATTTTATTTATTACTTTTAGATAGAGGAGAAGAGAAGGAGAGAAACATCAATGTGTGGTTGACTCTCACACGCCCCTCAGTGGGGACCTGGTCTGCAACCCAGGCATGTGCTTTGATTGGGAATCAAATCTGTGACCCTTTGGTTCGCAGACCAGGGCTCAATCCACTGAGCCACACCAGCCAGGGCTAAAGAGAGAATCTTAAAAGCATCAAGAGAAAGGAAGTTAGTTATCTACAAGGGAGCTCCTGTAAGAGTGTCACCTGATTTCTCAACAGAAACTTTGTAAACCAGAAGGGAGTGGCAAGAAATATTTAAGGACCTACAACCAAGATTACCCAGCAAAGCTATCATTTAGAACTGAAGGATAGATAGTTACCCAGACAAGGTAAAACTAAAGAATTTCATTACCACCAAACCAGTACTATGTGAAATGTTAAAGGGTCTTCTTTAAGAAGAAGAAAAGATAAAAAAAAAATACGAACAATAAAATGGCTATAAATATGTATATATCAACAATTGAATTTAAAAAGCAAAACAGGCAGAGTAGAAATAGGCTCCTAGATATAGAGAACACTTTGACAGTTGCCATATGGGAGGGTGGTTGTGGGGATGGCTAAAAAAGGTGAAGGAATTAAGAACAAATTGGTTGTTATGAAATAGTCATGGGGATGTAAAGTACAGCATAGGGAATATAGTCAGTAATATTCTAGTAACTATGTATGGTGTGAGATGGGTGTGAGATATATCAGGACAATCACTTAGTAAGTTATATAGTGTGTAATCACTGGGGCGTACACCTAATATATAAAACTAACAATGTATGTCAGCTGTAATTGAAAAATAAAAAATGATTAAAAAAAGACATTACCCCCCCCCCCAGAAAAACCCTCAATAACAAGATAACACAAAAGATGTTCAACATCATCGGACATTAGGGAAATTTAAATTAAAACCATAGTGAGATACCACTACACGCCCACTAGAATAATTTAAAATTAAAAAGACTGACAATACCTAGTGTTGGCAAGAATATGGAGCAGTGGGAATTTATGTACTCCTGGTGGAATGTAAAATGGCATAATCCCTTTGGGAAACAATGTGATATTTTTTAAAAAGTTAAACATATTTCTCATATAACCCAGCAGTCCTATTCCTATGTCTTAATCTAAGAGAAGTGGAAACATACATTCACATTTGCACATGAAGGTTTATAACAGCTTTATTTTTAATGACTCCAAACTGGAAAAACCTAGATGTCTGTCAACAGGTAAATGGATAAATTGTGGTACACCCATAAAGTAGAAAATAACTAGCAATAAAAATGAACAAACTACTGATTCATTTTTAAAAATGGATGAATTTCAACAACATTATGCCGAATGTAAGGAGCCAGACTCAAGTCAGTACACATTGAATGATACCATTTATATAATGTTTTTTAAAATGCAGCTTGTAGAATACTACTACTCAACAATTAAATTTTTTTAAGAGGACCAAACTATTGATACATAAAATACCCTGGGTGAGTCTCTAGGAAGTTGTGCTGAGTGAAAAAAACAATCTCCAAAGGTGACATACTATATGATTCCATTTATATAACGTTCTTAAAATGATAAAATTATACGTATGGAGAACAGATTGACGGTTGTCAGTGCCTAAGGTAGATGTGGCTGTAAAAGGTAACGTGAGGAATCCTTATAGTGATGGAAATGTTCTATATCTTGACTACATGAATGTCAATAGTCTGGTTGTAATGTTGCACTATAGTTTTATAAATGTAATCATTTGGGGTGACTGGTAAAGGATACACAAGATGGGATCTTACTGTATTCTTACAACTGTATGTGAATCCAGAAGTATCTCAAGTAATAAGTTTAATTTAAAAATGCAGATGCTTTGGCAGTTTTTAGACAGTTAAACATAGAGTTACCATATGGCTCAGCAATTTTGCTCCAAGGTATATATATGCTCCAAGAACATTGAAAACATTTGTCCACACTGAATCTTGTACACAAATGTTTATAGCAGCATTAGCCAGAAGTAGGAACAACCCAAATGCCTGTCAGCTGATGAATGGACAAAGAAAATGTGGTATGGCCCTGACCAGCATGGCTCAGTTGGTTGAATGTTGTCCCACAAAGCAAAAGGTCACCTGTTCAATTCCCAGTCAGGGCACAAAACCATTCAGGGTTGTGGGCTTAGTCTCCATTTGGGGCACGTAAAGGGGCAACCAGTTGATGTTTCTTTCACATGTCAATGTTCCCCTCCCTCTTTTTCTTCCTCCCTTCCCCTCTTTCTAAATATAAATACATAAAATCCTTTTAAAAAATGTTAGTTTGTCCTTACAATGGAATATTGTTCAGCTGTAACAAGGAATGAGGTACCTGCATATTTTGTAAAATGAGTGAACCTGGAAAACATTATTTCATGTGAATGAAGATAGTCAAAAAAGGCCACATGTTATATGATTCCATTTATATGAAATGTCCAGAATAGGCAAATTCATAGAGACATAAAATAGATTAGCAGTTGTCAGGGCCTGGTGACAGGGGATGGGATCATGAATGGGGAGTAATTACCAATAAGTGTGTTTCTTTTGGAGGTAATGAAAAAGTTCTGGAATTAGATAATGGTAATGGTTGCACAACATTGGGAATGTACTAAAAACTGCTGAAAAGGCTGAATTGAATGGTATGTGAATTATATCTTAATTTATAAAATTGTTTGAAGACTTCTGGTCAAGATGGCAGTGTAGGCAGGCACAACCACATCAAAATTACAATTTAAACATAGAATAGCCGTCACTCAGAACCATCAGAAATCAAGTTGAGTGGAAGTCTAACAACTACAGAATTAAAGCCACATCCATCCAGACTGAGAAGTGGCACAGATGTGGAATGGGCTGGTCCCTCACCCATGTTTGGTGGATAAAAATTTTGCAGGGATATCTTGGGAGTGAGGAGCCCCAGCCCCACACCAGGGCCCCCAGCCCAGGTTTCCAGAGCCAGGAAGACAAGTCACCACAACTTCTGGCTGCAAAAACCAGTGGGGATTGAGTCGGTGGAAGAAACTTCTGGAGCCCCAAGCAGTTCCTCTTAACCCACACACAAACTCACCTCCATGGACTCATCTACTCAGACTCACTCCCTCTGAGCTCTAGCATTGGGGTAGCAGCTTGAAAGGCACTAGTGGTACCCAGGGAGAAACTGAAGTATTCAGCATCAAGGTGAGGAGAGGCCTGGTCCCCTTTCGAAACCCTCTCCCCACAGAGCCACATCACTGGCAAGCTGGTGCCATATCTGAGACTCCATCAACATGGCTTAACACTGACTGCCTTGGAGATCACTAGAGACTTGGCTCCACAACTTATAGAACCAACCCACCTGCTTTTCCATATGAATGGCTGGTCTTTGCTCATGCTGTACAACTTCCCAAATCTTCTCATAAAAGTAACAGCTGGCCTCTGTGAGCCTCACACCTGACACTAGCAGCAGCCAGCCTAGATTCACAGCTTGGCTTAGCCTGGGAATCTCCAAGCCCAGCACAAGTAGCAGCCATCTCAGATTGCTTTATAGCTCAGGCAGGGTGGCCCTGGGCAAAACACAAGTGGGGGCTGACCTTGACTTGCACCACCCAGGAAAAGCCTCTGGGACAACTTCAAGAGGTCCAACATTTACATCATAGGGGTGCCAGAAGGAGAAGAGAAAGAGCAAAAATGTGGAAATCTATTTGAAAAAAATAATGAGAAAAAAATTTCCTAATTTGGTGAAAGAAACGGACATGCAAGTCCAGGAAGCACAGAGTCCCAAACAAAATGGATGTGAAGAGGCCTACTCTAAGACATATCATAATTAAAATGCCAAAGGTTAAAGATAAAGAGAGAATCTTAAAAGCAGCAAGAGAAAAGAAGTTAGTTATCTACAGGGGAGTCCCCATAAGACTGTCAGCTGGTTTCTCAAAAGAAACTTTGCAGGCTAGAAGGGACTGGCAAGTAATATTCAAAGTCATGAAAAGCAGGGACCTATAGCCAAGACTGCTCTATCCCAGAAAGCTATCATTTAGAATCAAAGGGCAAAGAAATCGCTTTCCAGACAAGAAAAAACTAAAGGAGTTCATCCTCACCAAACCATTGTATGAAATGTTAAAGGGACTTATTTAAGAAAAATATTAACACTATGAACAATAAAATGGCAAAAATACATATCTATCAACAGTTGAGTCTAAAAAACAAACTAAGCAAACAGAAGAACAGAGACAGAATCATCGATACAGAGAGTATTTTGATGGTTGCCAGATGGGAGGGGGGCATGAGGGAATGAGTGAAGAGGTGAGGGAATTAAGAAGTACGAATAGGTAGTCACAGAATAGCCATAGAAATGTAAAGTACAGCATAGGAAATGGAGTAGCCAAAGAACTTATACCATGGACATGAACCATGGTGGGGGTATTGCCTGAGGGAGTGGGGGATGCTGGGTAGAGGAGAGCAAAGGGGGAAAATCAGGACAACTGTAATAGTATAATCAATACAATACAATTAAACAGATAAAAACTAGAATAGCAAGCAGATCGATTGTTACCTGGGTCTAGAATTGGAAAGAGAAGAGAACTACAAAGGGGCATAAAGCGAACTTTAGGGGATGAAAATATTGTGTATCTTTAATTGTCAAAGTGGTTATGACAGATATACGAAATTGTCGAAACACATTGAACTGTGTTTTAAATGAGTGAAGTTTATTTTATCAAAATTAAACTTCAATAAAATTGATTTTAAAACTTATAAAAATTATCTCTAGTTCTTGTTAGCATAAAGTGACCTTTAGGTTAAATCCTTCTTTTTTATTAATATTGGCTAACAACTGTTTCAAATATTAGCTTGGGAATTCTGACTTTTGTTGCTAATTTCTATCTCCCTTTTCCTTCTAGTCAGTTTACAAAGTGAAATAAGATTGATAATTTTAGTCAGACAGTGTTATGATTTTGAACTGGCATGATTCTGTTGCTGTGCTTTTTCAAAACCTGTGAGTGGGTGTAATTGTTCTAAATATTTTTAAGTTTGTGGAACATTCTACTGGCTTTTATTGTTATTTTTCCTTTTATGTACAACAGAAAAATGTTCCATTGGCTATAAAAAGTCAGTTTGATTGCCTTTCACCTCCACTATGGAGGTTATAGTTAAAGTGACTCTTGAAGGAAGTAAGCAAAAGATGAAAAGGAGGTAGTGCTGCTAGGTGTGCTTAAAAAAACAAAACAAGCCCTGGCTCATGTGATTCAGTGGATTAATTCCCAGTCAGGGCTCATGCCTGGGTTGCTGGCCAGGTCCCCAGTTGGGGGCGAGTGAGAGGCAACCACACACACTGATGTTTCTCTCCCACTCTTTCTCCTTCCCATCCCCTCTGTCTAAAAAATAAAATCTTTAACACACACACACATACCCAAGAGGGTGAACAACTTTCCCACATACATCACCTCTGTCTCCCAACCCTGGTATCTTCCAGGAAATGGGCTATAATTACACAAAACCCTCTAAAGTTTGAGAACAGTTCTGAAAGATAATCCCTAAGTCAGAAAGACTAGCTCTGTAGGTGGCTCCTGAGCTTTCTCCCTGAGGTTTTCTTCTCCTGCTCTTACTCATCTTGGGGGCCTGACCATGCCTAAAGCCAGGGTTTGAGTATTTCCCATTCAAAATATGCCCACAGGTGGACAGATATTTTATTGTCCCCCTTAAGCATAGCTAGGGCAGCCTTATATTTTAAAAACAAACCATTAAAAAGTAGTAGAGACCAAATAGGAAAATGCAGAAAGAATTAAAAAACCTAAACAAACCCGAAACATAAGAAAGACATTTCTAGATTATGGAATTGTAAGTGGATTTTGTAAGTATTCAGCAAAAATATAAAAATGTATTTAAAATAAGATAGTAGCTAACACTTAAATAGAATTACCATGTGCCAGACAGTGTTCCAAACTTCTTACATGTATTAGTTCTTTTACTCTTTATACCAGCGATGTGAGATGGATGCTCTTACCCCATTTTATAGATGGTGAAATTGAGGATGCAGAGTAGATAAGCAATGTGTCCAATGACACACACCTGGTAAGTGGTAGAGCTAAAATTACACCCAGGTAGTCTGGCTTCAGAATCCATGCTCTTTACCACTATATTATATTACTTTCTATGTGAATTTGAAATCCTTTGTCCCCAAGTAATTATGTAGTAGCTCTTGACAGACTATGCAGTTTGTCTAGGTTCTTCTGTTCTCTTAAGACATAGTCTGCCTGTCTTTTTGCCTTCTTCCCTCCCTGCCTTATTCTTCCCTCAGAACACTATGACATAATAGTTTAGAATAAAAAAAAAACCCCTATAACCTTTTCCTCCTCTTGAATACCTATATTAAATTTTTTGTCCTGGATTTCCTCTCTGCCCAGAGATGACCTTTTTTCCCCCTACATTTAACTTATTTAGAAAGCCTTCCTATGAGCCCTAACCTTTGCCTAGAAGCTTCCCTGTTTTTAACAGTGACTCTTGTACCTGTTCACAAGTATTAGAAAAGATACTGTTTTGAATTACAATATAGTAAGATTTCTGACTCTGTACCTATGGCCAAAACCAATGCCATATATTTGAAACGAACCAAAACTTCCTGAGTGCCTTGCCATGAACGTGCATTAGAGTTTTTTTCTGATGTAGCAAATAGTTTCTGTGAACCTGTGCGTGTTTAGAGTAGGAACATTTTCCACGTGAAGGTCCTTGCTGACTCTGGTAAGAAAAAAGGTCCTTGGCCTCCTTACCCTTTTTCTTCTGAGCTCTGTAATACAGCGCTTGCAGGAACTTCTTAACAGCTGAGCTTTATTATCTGCTAAGTCAGTCCATGAGATGTTTGCAAATAATCTACCATTAGCTTTATCCTGATGATCCTTGGAGTCAGGCTTCGGCCAGCCGACTCCATGTTAACCAAATTTATGTTTACTTCCAACTAAGGTGGTTAATATGAAATGTTTAGAAAAGTCTTGGTAAATATAAAGAAAAAACATTTTTTGATGTAATTGTAGAATTTGCTAAATGTTGCATGAAAGATGTTTGAGAATCGAGAAAAACGTGTGGTCCCCACCTTCATAGGGATCATATTCTAGCTTAGATAGTTTAGAATAAGGATTTAGATGATATTTAGTCCTAAAGTGGGTATTTGTACTCATGCACCAGTGGACTAGTTTCCCAGTGAAACCATGTGGTTTCACTTTTTCTGTTCCTGCCTATACCTCTTCATCTTCACTTCCTGTTCTTTGCCCTTTTGCTTTCTAGGTTCCATCCACCTTTCTTCTTTCCTTCCGATTTCCTACCGATTTCATTACTACTTACCCTTCAGATCTCGGAGAATGCCTCTTCCTTCCAGTGGTTTCATTCTTTCTCATTCTCTTTTTCTTCACGCACCTATACTTTAAGATTATAGTTTATTTATGGGATTTTTTTATTGTTTAATGTGTATTTCTCTCACTAGATTAAAAACTCTGTGAAGGTGGATATTTTATCTGTTACTGTTAATTTTGTTTTACCATTTTATATCCAGCATCTATCTAGCTTGATATACAGTAGGTGCTAAATAAATGTATGTTAGTGAATGAATGCAGTGAATGTGAAATATTGGAAAGATTGGGAAGAAGAAAGCTACTCCTAAAACATTCGGTATTCAGGTCCCTCATCCAAACTATCTCTCACAGAGCAAGTGTAAACCATCTTGCTAAGGATGACTGTCTAGTTCCTTTATAAGATGTTGAGGTCTTATAAAGATGTTTTTTGTTATCATGTTTCCTTCTCTTTCATTCATTTTGAGAAAGGTTTTCCTCACTTTTTGTGAAATGGTCAAGATATATAAGCCTACAGAGTAGTTGTATCTGTATCGCTAGATACTGTTCTGCTCAGGATTGAACCAAAAGTTGTCTCTTGTTTCACGTAGGGCACGAACACGTATTTGGGAGCACTGTATGTTTCAGTAACTGATTAGAGGTTAATTTTTTATTCTTTTTACTGTACTTAGTTTTCTCTCAGGCTTTGGGAGATCATCATAGCATGTTTAACTCAAGTGACTTAACAATTTTTATTAAAATTGGCAAGCATTCATTTTGAAATTTAATAGCTTAAGCCCAGATCAAGAGTAGTGTCTGAATACTTATCCCTTCCTGCTGATTTCTTACCTCCTGCCTCTCAGAGTACTTTTAAGGTGAAGGTGGACAATTTTTTGTGAGGTATGTGGTGCTTCTGAAAGCTCTTGGCTTGGTGTACTCAGTTCCAAAAATTGTTTTTATAAGGACGTCAGCCAGCTTTAAACTTGGTGTGCTGGTAGTGGGATTAAAGTGCCACAAACAGACTTTATTCCTTTGAATAATTTCCCTTTCTTCTAGTTTCTTTCTTTTGTTACTTTGAGCTTTCTAAATTGTCTTTGTTCTTTGGAAGTGTTTAGCATTTTCTTTTTCTAACAAAAGTTACATAAAATAAGATTTAGAAAATTTGTAGTTTAACAAATGCTCTTGTAAATTATTCAGATCAAGTTGGATCAGTTAGAGTTTACAAATTACTTTTAAGATTCAAATTGTTAAGTGGTGGTGTTATGGGTATGAGTTTCTTGGCTTTTCAGGATGTCATCCTTTTTAGCCTTGTAGCTAAATATCAAGAGGCTACATGTTCAACCACAAAACGTTACCCTCTGCCAACATGACATCAGCTCCACAAAACCCCATTGGTTAATTATCCCCTGGGACTAGGACATGGATTTGGCAGCTTGTGAAAGCTGCTTTTTTCCAATTTCTCCCTTCCTGGCTGTGACATATCCCAAAGGAATGAAGTTGAGAAATAATCATCTTCTTTTGATAGCTCTCAACCTCTCATTCCCACAGTGGTTCTCATGGCTAGGGATAGAAGATTCCTTATTATTTCACTTGAATCCTATAGTTGATGATGTATTCTTTAAGTAATGACCAGTGAAGGAGCCATGGGAATGGTGAATGACAAGAAGCCTCTTGTTCCTTGAGGTGTGTTTCTGGGTGGTTGTCTATAAGGATCCCAGTGTTTTTGTTAGGATTCTCATTATATTGCCCACATTGAAAAAACTGAAAGTCCAATATTGGGAACTGTATGTGGTCATCATCTGTATTAACATTTGGTATCGGAATTAGTATAGACTTTAACATTTCCTTTAATGAGCACTATAAAATAACTTTCTCGAGGGCAACCTTGGATAGAAAAAAGAACTGTATGACCTTAAGCAATCCTCTTAATCTCTTGTAGCCTTAATTTTTTCATTAAATCATTTAAAAAAATAAAGATGTAGTACCTGTTTTATCTTCCTTAGAAGGTGCCGGTCATAAGGATGGCATGAGATAACACAGGTGAACAGTTTTACCCAGATCACCACTGATCTAGTCACACTACATAGTGGGCCCATTTTAGGCCTCCACTTACTTGATTTTTCTTTACTCTTTGACCCCATTCGATGCCCTCTTCTCATTCTGTATTACTTGGGGTTCTTTGTATAATCTTGGTTAACCTTGGCATAAAATAATTTTTTTGAAGACTATTGGATAGTGCACAGCTTTAATCAGAAGGCTGGATAGTAAAGGGCAGAAACTGAGCAAAGTAAACCATGGTGATGCCCATGTCACAGAAGTGGTTTGCTGAGGACTCTTTCACTGGCACTGCTCACGAACCTTCTTGCCACTGCTGCTGGCCTGGTCTCCAGCGTATTCTTGTTGCTGTTACCACCAGTAGGCAGACACATGGGACAGTACCATGAATAACTTCTGATTATATTTTCTAAGTTTGTGTGATTCCCCTCGTTTTGAAGTTCTAGATGGGAGGATTTATTGGCTATCTTTGTGAGCTTGATGCCAGGGTGCTGAGAGACTACCTGGTCTCTTAAGCTTCTGTAGTAGAAAGAGGTGTCTGCCTTCCCCCATCATGGAATTTCCTCCAAATAAGAAAGATTCAGATCCTGGGCAATTGAACTATGACACCCTTCTCTCTCCAGCCTGACTTCTATCTCCCTGTCCACTATGTAGTCTCTTTGCAGTCTTGTGTTCTTCCTGCCTCTAACTGGAAGCATTTCCCAGGGTTAGTGCTTGACCTTTTTTTCTTCTCATTCTATACATTTCCCCTAGCAATGTCATCCCAACTTGTGGCTTCAGCTGTCACTTATCAGGATGTCTGTACCTATATCTCTAGGATGTCTGTGTCTGTATCCTGAGCTCTGAATTCTTCTGATCTGTGAATTTTCCCACCTGGACAATCTAGATGACTCACATACACTTCAGACTTTTACATACTAAAATTGATGTATCATTCCATGACTACCCCTGCATTGCCTAACTCAGTACCAGTTGCCCATCTAGAAAATTAGAAGCCATTCTTATTCTTATTTTTAATTTTTTTGATTGATAGAGAGAGAGAGAGAAACGATGATTTGTTGTTGTACTTATTTAGCATTCATTGGTTGATTCTTGTATGTGCCCTGATGGGGATCAAACCCACAACCTTGGTTGGCATATCTGGATGACTCTCTAACCAACTGAGCTACCTGCCAGGGCAAAGGAGTCATTCATAATTCCTCTTTTCCACACATTTACTTGGTATCTTGAGTTCTGTAGATTCTGCCTCTGTTCAGACTTCTATTCTGTCTCACTGCCCTAGATCAGGCTCTGCTCATTTCTCACTGTGGTTTTAGTAGCCTCTCTTTGATCTCCCTGCCTATAACCTAACCCTTCTAATCTGTTCTTCATACAGCTGCTGAGATACTTTTTCTAATAATTCTAATAATTTTTTCTTCTCAATTCTTCAATTTCTTATGGAGTAAAATTTAAACTATTAATTTATTTGTCTGTTTGGTTTCTAATTATTTGGTTATCTCGTACTACTTCCATCTTTAGTCTCCAGCAGTGCTGAACTGCTTTTATTTTCTAGAACATTCTGTGCTCTTTTAATTTTCTGTTTCTTTTCATATAATCTTCACCCTGCTTTGACCATTCATCTCTCTGCCTGTCAGCCCACTAAGTTCTACTCATCTTTCAAGTCCCACAGGGGCTGCCTCTTCTGAAATGCATGTTGTCTGGTTCCAAACATACTTAGGTGCTCCTTCTGTGCTTTCCCCGTACTTGGTACAAACCACCAGAGCAGTTATTTAATTACGTTATTGTTTCTAGCAGGTCTCGTCATTAGAAGTAAGGTCTTTCGGTGCAGGAGAGGTGTCTTCTGTTTCCCCAGTTCCTGGTACATAGCAGGTATATACCACTTGTTATTTAAAGCATTATACAAATATAGCAATTTTTTCAACATAGGAATTTTCTTATAAGTGATAGGCCTTTTCTAACTTTAAAGTTCTGTGATCTATAAATCAGTTCTAAAGGAACAGTTCTCATTTTATTTCATTCTTTTATCTTAAAAGCAGTTGGCTAAAGGTCCAAGAGCCCTACCAGTCCCTCAGATGAGTTTGCCTTCTCTGTGATCATCAGCTGTATACTCTTTCCCCAAGAAGTTGACTAAGCATACTTTTCCTCAGTGTTCCCAGTCAACCATCTTATATACATTTTAAACCTAAGTAATGATTTGCTTCATGTGTGACTCCATTTCCTTACCTACAACCACCAATTCAGTCCCTACGCTTTAGTTGCTCTAGTTATAAATTATACAGTGGCTATAAACATACATGTATTAATATTCCTGATTCTCTAGAGATTTAGCTATCGATTTGGCTGAATTGCTGTTTCTGTAATCATTTTTTCTTCCATCCCACAGCTCTCATCCTGGTTCTGTGCTCCTACTAGGGGCCTTAGCAAAGCAAACAGTATATAGTTAAACTTCACTCATATTTTAATTTTTAGGAGTTGGCTGCTGTCTCTTGATTTACTGCACTGGGAAGAATAAGTCTCAATTTTTCCCCCCTTGTTCCTCCCTCTGAGGCAGCCTGCGTCATTGAGAAATGTTTAACCTCATGGCCTTGCACTGGGGCTGGAAATTTGCCTAAGGGAACTTGAAGCTGGCAGTGTTTTTACTCAAATTCCCCTTTATGGGGAGGGGGATTTCAGCAGGGCCTTCCAAAACAGGAAGATGTTGGGAAATTTTTTAGTATCAAAGCTGTTGCCATTAGGTTACTGAAAGTATTTGAACAGTTTTCTAGAGATAAGCTTAGGCATTTTGAAATCCCTCTGGGAGAAAGCTGTAGCTTCTACCAGGTATAAACAAAAATTCAGGCTGAGAAACTTAGCTTTTCAGTTGTGTGGTATGTTGTTATAAGACAACTTTGACCACTTGGATGAGAAAGAGAAGCTAACCAGAGAGAGTTTTAGGAGTTTGGAATCTCCCACTTAGGAGAAATAGCTGTAGGCCAAGGCAAATCTCTATGGACTATGGGAAGAACTTGGCCTTTTACCAATTCTGGATTATACTAAGAGTAGATCATCATAGGGATTTTCTTTGGCAAATCTCTCTTTCAAATTCTTATTTTTATGCCACTATATTCTATTTACAAAAGCACTTTATTGATACAAACAAGATACTTGCCCCGTAAGAGTTAGAATAGATGATATTTGATAGAATAGATAAACAATAATCTCCCTATTAGGAGAAGGCGTGAACCAGCAAATGTTTAGAATATGACTACCTCGCTTATTTTTATCTTTGTGTCACAGATGAGGAAAAGTTATACAGTTGTTTGCCAGTATGGAATGATAAGCTGAGCAGGCTCTGGGCCTGAGGAGGGAAGAATTGTGCAGTTGGATCATTTGTGGCAGCTTTGTAACTTTCTGGAAAATCGGAAACAACTACATTAGTACTTCGTACAAATATAGACAAAAAAAAAAATAGTTGTCATTCTATGCAGCGGCTTCTACTGTCAGCATGGGTGGTCCAGGGTAGATAATATGCATTCTGAGGGTTCTTTTTTAATTAGCAGGTATTTATTATTGATTATATACTTAACACTCTGGTAGGTACTCTGAGGGATTTCTGGGAAGTAGAGGAATGATTCTGAGCCTCAGGAAATTTATATTCTTTTTGGAGATGTAAGGAGATAAATGAGGTCAGGAAAACTTCACAGGAGAGGTAAGATTAGAGCTGGACCTCTGAGGGAAAGCGCAGTTCGGGCAGGCAAGAGGAGTCAGAGAAGGTAAGGGTGAATCAAAGGGGTACAGATAGGAGGAGTTTCCCTCAGGCAAGAACAGGAAACTAAACTAGGTACGGTATGTGAGGAAGAGGAAAGTTTTCTCCTTGATTAGAATTGGAGGTATTAGAGTTGGAAAAGAAGATTGGGTTGAATAAGGTAATAAGAAGCTAGATTATTGAGGACACTGAATGTTAAATTGGACAGTTTGGTCTTCACTAGATAGTGGGGAATCATTTTAAACTATGAGTAATTGTTTATCAGTCCATTTCTTTCAGTAATTATTCCCTCCCTCCGTCCCTCCTTCCCTCCCTCCTTCCTTCCCTCCTTCCCTCCCTCCTTCCCTCCTTCTCTCCTTCCCTCCCTTCTTTCCTCAAGAGAAAGAAGAGGCCCACTGAGAGTAGCAAGAAAAAGATAGCACAGAAGAAGCAATGGAAAGCCTATACTGGGTTTCCCTAGCTCACTGGGAAGTTAGAAAAAAGGGCCACAGGGACGGGTTTGGATGATAAGCCTGACACAAGCTGCCAGCTGCCATTGCCTTAGAATTTAGGAGGCATGCCTGGGAAGAGGGGAGTGGGAGGGGGGTGTGGGAAGGAAAGGGAATGGCGCCTGTTGCTCCCCAGAGGGAGAGCACACAAGCACGCTGGGCCCTTGTCTGAGGTTTTTATTTCTTTCAGTAGTTATTTCTTAAATAGAAATTTTATTGAGTTAATTGTAGATTTACAGGCAGCTGTAAGAAATAATACAGAGAGCCCTGGCAGGTATGGCTCAGTTGGTTGGGTATCGTCCCACAAACTGGAAAGTCATGGGTTCGATTCTCAGTCAGGGCACGTGCCTAGGGTGCAGTTTCAGTCCCCAGTGGGGGCATGTATGGAAAGTAACCAATTGGTGTTTCTCACATTGATATTTCTCTCCCTCTTTCCCTCCCTTCCCCTCTCTCTAAAAATCAATAAGTATGTCCTCAGGTTAGGATAAAAAATAATAATAATACAGAGAGATCCCTTGTATACAGTAATTACTTTTTAAGTGCTAAGTTTGTAAAGGACACTCTAAAGGTCCCATAAATACGATTATATAACTGATTTTTATAAGCATTCAGGAAAATAACACATACATACATTATTTCCCATAGATATATAACAACATGTAAAGCATAAAATGTCTGCTATGTGAGCAGGGTTCTTAGGCAAACAATGGATTACTTCTCTTAGAAGGGGGTAGGAAAAGGCTTCATGGTGCTGGGGCCGTAGAAATTGTTCACTCAGCCCCTCATATATCCCAGGGTCTGTGCCAGGTGCTGGGGGTACAGTGGTGAATAAGATAGAAATATTCCCTGCCCTCACACACCTTGGCATTTCTTGGTGAAGGAAGACAAGTAATTACAATAAAATAGAATGGGGGTTATAACGGGAAATTTAGGATGCCATGGGAGAAGAAGGCAGGGGGATCCAAACAATTCCAGGGAACATTGGAAGAAGGCCTTGCAGAGGAAGGAACATTTAAGCTACGACCTGAAGTATGTTTCAGCAGTGAGGACAACGTGAAGACCTGGAGTTGTGAAGTAAAATAGCACCGTTGAGGAAGAGATGGACTTCTGTTACCATTGGTCTGGAGAGACAGCATGGTACACTGCATGTGAGGGAGGGCTCTGGAGCCGACTGCTGGGCACCATCTGGCCTTCCCACTTACTAGTTGCCCTTGGATAGTTACTTCTTTGTGCCTCGGTTTCCCCATCTGAAAATAGATACAACAATAATCCCTACCTCACGCATTAGGACTAAATGATTTAGGACATATAATGTCCTTAGATTAATGCCTGGCACACACTCAGTTACTCAATACATGTTAGCTATGTATACATGCTATGACAATAGCTATTAAATGTAAGATGAATGGTAAGAAAATAACTTAAAGATTCAAGGAGACCCTGAAAAACTGTGTTAGTGCTCTTATCCTAAAAGCAATGGAAAGTCATTGAAGGGTTTTGAGTAGAGTCATGGCATTAGATTTGTATTTTAGGAAGATTATTCTGATTTCAATGTAGAAGGTAAATTGAAGGGGGCTAAGAAAGGTGGCAGGGAGACCAAATAAGAGGTAGTTGCAGAAGTCCAGGTGAGCAGTGGTATTCATGAAAAGATAGTTATATTGAAAAGATATTTTCTAATCTAGTCATTCAACAAATATTAATTGAATGCTTATTATGTGACAAGTAAACTCTCAAGCTTCATGAGAACTCTATCTTCAGAAAAAAGTTCTGTTGCTGAGAGTGAGGTCAGTAACAATGAGCATAACATAGTATTAGAAATGAGAAATGCTGTTAAGAAACATAAAGCAGGGAAACAGGAGAGATGGTAAGAGTCTGTAGCTAATTTAGAAATTGTGGTCAGAGGAGGCCTTTCTAGGAAAGTGACATTTAAGCAGAGACCTGAATGAAATTAAGTGAGCCATGCTCACGTTTTTCTGGGGGGAAAACTTTCCAGGCTCAGGTGTCATCATGTTTAACAGGTTAAAGGATTAGTAAGGATGACAGGGGGATGTGAGTGGGGAACTTATCACAAGCACAGAGGTCTTATCTTGTCACGTAGAATTGCCTTGAATGGTATCAGGCACATAGTGGATGCTCAGTGAATACTTGTCAAATAGGTAGATGACAGATGGATAGATGGAATTTTGAATAAATGAACAAATAAATTATTCTCCCAAACAAGTCTGGAATCCAAGAAGAGGGAGAGAAAGTTATGGGTAAGCTTCTCAAATAGGGTCTTTCTTGTGAAAGGTCTTATAAGAGTATGGATTCTGAAGCTAGACTGTTAGGTTCAAATCCTGGCTTTGCCATCTGCTAGTGGTGTGACCCTAAGCAAATTACTTATCTTTTCCATGCCTCAGTTTCTTCCTTTAGGAAACAGTTGTGCCTGCCTCATAGAAACATTGCAGGGTTTTTCAGCCCAGCACTATTAATGTTTGGGGCTGGATAATTCTGTGAGGGGACTGTCCTGTGTGTTTTAGGGTGTTTAGCAGTATACCTGGCTGCTGCCTACAGATGCCAGTAGCCAACCCTTCAATTGTAACAAGCAAAAATGTCCCCGGATATTGCCATATATATGTCCCTAGGGTGGAGGGACAAAATTACCTTGGAGTGAGAACCACTGCGTTTTGTGAGGATTAAAAAAATTGGTATGGCCTTGGCTGGTGTAGCTTAGTGGACTGAGCTCGGGCTATGAACCAAAGGATTGTTCGATTCCCAGTCAGGGCACATGCCTGGGTTGTGGGCCGGGTCCCCAGTGGCCATGGGAGGTCCCCATGGCCTCCCACAGGCCATGTGAGAGGCAACCACACAATGATGTTTCTCTCCCTCTCTTTCTCCCTCCTTTCCCCTCTCTCTAAATAAATAAATAAAATCTTTAAAAAAAAAGTTGGTATGTATAGAGCACATAGAATAGTACATACCTGGCACGTATGTGCTACTATTAAGATTAGCATGGTGGCTTCTAGGGAAAAGTAATTGTCTTTCCTAACAGAAATTTAGGAGAATTAAGTTTCCCATTTGATTAAGTAAATAACCACAAAACTTAAAAATAAAGCACAGATGATGATGGAGTGTGAAGAAATGGGTTTGTCTGTTCCCAGTAAGATTTATTTACACAAACTGCTGTGTTCTGTGCATGGATGGGATGACTTCCTGTTCATTCAGGAACCTTGGGGGCTGCCTTTACATACAAAGATGTATCTCAGCTGGAATTTTCTTTAAGATGGAGAAACATTAATAATAGATTCTTTATACAGTAACTGGGATTTGAGAACACTTTTTATTGTAATGTAATAATTTGGTTTCTAAGATTAGAGTATGCTTCTCTGCGTGCATGGTTAATTTTCAACAAGGTGCTAATGGCTACCATTGTCTATCCTAGTCAGAACTCACCAACTGTAATAAGCATGATCAGTATTTATTGTATTGTTGGCCATTGAAGAAATGAAATAATGGTGTATTCAACGATGTTTCAGGCTTCTATTTTGCAGAGTACATTTTTATTGACTATCACTTATGCTTGCTGGTAGCTAGTGTTTGCTTATAGTGCTTACTTGCTGTGAGTCTTAACTCTGCTTAAGTTGTGAAGGTGGTGATAAATGGGGGGTCATTAGTTTTAGAGACACAGTATAGAAAAACATCAGCTGATAAATGCAGCAATCAGAATGAGATAATTGAATAAATCATTTAAAGTCATGATTCATTACTCTTGGTGTAGGGAATTATTTAAAAATTTACTTAAGTTTTCATATATAACACACATTAATTTTATATAGATGCATAAATCTGAAAATCTACATTCTTATTTTTTAAGTGCTGACTTTTTTCTTCGCATTCCCTCCCCTTCTTTTTCCATATACCCTGACACTGGTGTCTCTTTACCCCCAAACCATGTAAACCTAGTGTATATCCTTCTGTATTTTTCTCTGAACTCACATAATCCTGTACAGATCCATGTGCACACAAATGCATACAGATTTTTTCTTTTTGCCATTGACTTGTTTTTAAATGGGATTATATTATATGCATTTTTTTCAGTTTATGCTTTTCTCACTCAGGAGTACCTAATCGAATTTGATTGCATTATCTGATATACCAGTAGGAAAGGTTTTGTATCTGGGACAGTGCTAGGTGGGAGGGATGAAGGTACCCCACCTCTCTCTTTGTCAAATCTGTGTTCAAAACCTATTTTGTTCCCTGACTGGTGTGGCTCAGTGGATTGAGTGCTGGCCTACAAACTGAAAGTTTCCAAGTTTGATTCCCAGTCAGGGCATGTGTCTAGGTTGTGGGCCAAGTCCCCAGTTTGGGGGTATGTGAGTCCCCAGTTGAGGGAGTGTGAGTCCTTCTCCCTCCCTTCCCCTTTCTCTGTAAATAAATAAATAAATAAAATCTTAAAAACCAAAAAACCCAACCTACTTGCAGTACAACCAGAGCCAATACTGTCCTGGCTGACTGTTCTGGTCTCCTGGGTGCTCTTGACCATGCCAGGCATTCCTGCTGCAGAGCTTTGTGGTTGCCCTGCCCCTGGGGATGAATGCTCTTCCCCCGACAATTGCACAGCTAATTCCTCAGCTCCTGTGGGTCTTTGCTTCAGTCTTACTTTCTCAATGGGGCCTCTCCTGGTATCCCATTTAAAATTGCAAACTTCTTCCTGTCCCACTTACCTGGTTTATCTTTCTTCTTCACACTTATGACCTTCTAACATACTCCTCCATATTTTACTCATTTTTCAAATCATGCCACTAGAAGGAGGGAGGTAGCGCAAAAGAAGGAGCCCAGTGAAGCTGTGCATGACTCCAGCCCGCTTAGGATGCCTCTCAAGAGGTGGGGCACCCTGAAAATTTTCCCACCAGAGTCCAAACTCATTCTAGACAGATGGTGTTTTTCACAGAACTAGAACAAATAATTCAAAAATTTATATGGAACCACAGAAGATCCCAAATAGCCACAGCAATCCTGAGAAAGAACAAAGTTGGAGGTGTCACACTACCTTATATCAAAGTATACAAAAGGCTATAGTAATAAAAAAACAGCATGGTACTGACATAAAAAACAGATATATACATCAATGGAACAAATAGCCCAGAAATAAGCCCACACCTATCTGGCCAATTAATAAAAAAGGAGGCAAGAACATACAATGGGGTAAAAGCAGTCTATTCAATAAACGGTGTTGGGAAAATTGGACAGATACAAAAAGATGAAACTAGACCACCTTCTTACACCATATACACGAATAAACTCAAAATGAATTAAAGACTTAAATTTAAAGATCAAAACCATAAAACTATTGGAACACTTAGGTAGTAAAATCTGATATCTCTTTTAATAATATTATTCTTCTGATATATCTCCTCAGACAAGGGAAACAAAATAAAAAAACAAACAAATGGGACTACCTTAATCTAAAAAGGTTTTGCAAAGCAAAGGAAACCATCATCAAATAGAAAAGACAGCCTACTGAATGGGAGAAGGTATTCACTAGTGACACATCTGATAAGGGGTTAATATTCAAAATTTGTAAAGAACTCATACAACTCAATACCAAAAAACCAAACAATCCAATTAAAAAATGTGCCAAGGATCCAAATAGACTTTTCTCCAGAGAGGACATAGAGGTGATTGATAGACATATGAAAAGATGCTTGGTGTCACTAATCATCATAAAAGTGCAAATTAAAGCTACATTGAACCCTGGCTGATGTGGCTCAGTGGATTGAGTGTCAGCCTGTAGAGCAAGGGGTCGCTGGTTTGATTCCCAGTCAGGGCATATGCCTGGGTTGTGGGCCAGGTTCCCAGTAGGGAACGCTCAAGAGGCAACCACATGTTGATGTTTCTGTTCCTTTCTTTCTCACTCCCTTCCCCTCTCTCTAAAAATAAATAAATAAAATATTTTTATTATTATTATTTTTAATTTATTTATTTATCTTTAGAGGGGAAGGGAAAGAGAGAGGGAGAGAAATATCAATGTATGGTTGCCTCTCGTGCGTCCCCCATTGGGACCTGGCCTGCAACCCAGGCATGTGCCCTGACTGAGAATTGAATCGCAATTCTCTGGTTTGTGGGCCCGCGCTCAATCCACTGAGCCACACTAGCCAGGGCAAATAAAAATTTTTTAAAAAAGCTATGTGGAGATATCACACCTGTCAGAATGGCTATTATCAGTATATGAACTACAAATGTTGGTGGGATGTGGAGAAAAGGGAACCCTGGTACACTGTTGGTAGGAATGCAGATTGTTACAGCCACTATGGAAAACAGTATGGAGGTTCCTAAAAAAATTGAAAATGGAACTGCCTTATGACCAAGCAATTCCACTTCTGGGTATATATTCAAAGAAACTCAAAACACTAATTCAAAAAGATATATGCACTGTTACGTTCATTGCAGCATTATTTATAATAGCCAAGACATGGAAGCAGCCCAAGTGCCCTTGACAGACAAGTGTATTAAAAAGTTGTGGTACACACACACACACACACACACACACACACATAATGGAATATTACTTGGCCATAAAAATAATTAAATTTTACCATTTGTGAAAGCATGGATGTACCTAGATGTTATTATACTAAGTGAAATAAATTAGAGAAAGACAAATGCCATATAATTTCACTTATATGCAGAATCTGAAGAAAAAATAAAACAGGAACAGACTCATAGCTACAGAAAATATATTGAATGTCAAAAAAGAGGAGTTAGCATTCATTTGGAGATAGAAGTAATTGTTTGCTAAAAAAATAAGAGGAAAATTTATGCTGAAGGTCCCTGTGGGTAGAGCAACCAGAGATTTTTGAGGTTAATCAGGAAAGGTTTCTTGGAATAGGTAAATTTTGAGCCAGGGTGTTAAGATGATAGACATGAACAGGTGGCAGATTTGAATTTCCTAACAGCAGACTCAGAGAGTCAACTTCAACTTGGAATGTTTCATTATTTTAAAGAATGGAGTGTCCCTGGTAACACACCTTAATTTGATTTATAAATTGAGGATTTTTAAAATCACATTCTTATCTAGTCTTTCACGTATTTAAGTGACTTCTTTGCTATACTTCCCCTTATTTTGATTGCTTGAATTTGTGGGGATGATTTTTAAATATAAGATCTGGATTCAGAAAAAGACTATGGCTCTCTGTTGCTTTTCATAAAAATATAAGTGTTAGAGGTAATTTTAATTGTTCCTCACCATTCATGTTGTTTTCTTTTTTTTTTAACATTTTATTTATTTATTTTTAGAGAGGGGGATGGGAAGGAGAAAGAGTGGGAGAGAAACATCAATGTGTGGTTGCCTCTCATGTGTCCCCCACCAGGGACCTGGCCTGCAACCCAGGCATGTGCCCTGACTGTGAACCGAACCGGTGACCCTTTGCTTCACAGGCCCGTGCTCAGTCCACTGAGCTACACCAGCTAGAGCCATGTTGTTTTCTTAAAATAGCAAACTTTTACAGAAAAGGCTTATTCCCCCTGTGGGGGAGAGGGCCAACTCTGATAGATCTATTTTTAAAGGAAGCCAGAAGCCTGGATTTTAAATATGTGAGACTATTCAAATTGAAAACTAGAAACGTAATCCTGCTGCCTGCATCTGACCCAAGCGCTTTTGCTTACAACTAGAATGTACATGATTTTTTTTAATTGACCGCATAGCATAAATTGTCCTAAAATCTACTGTTGGCTTATTAGGTAATTTTTTTAATCTTTACCCAAGGACATGATTTTAGAGAGAGGATGCAAGAGGAAAACATTGATTGGTTGCCTCTTGTACATGCCCCAATCAGGGACAGAACCCTAGGCATGTGCCCTCAGCAGGAATTGAACCCACGATCTTTTGGTTTATGGGACGATGCTACAACCAGCTGAGCCACACCAGTGCTTATTAAGTAATTCTTGATTTTTAGTTTATCATAAGAAACATCTGAGGAACATTGAAGGAACATTCTGATTATAGTTTTTTAAGATAAGTATTTTTTAAGGTTTTTTTAAAAATTTATTTATTTATTTATTTATTTATTTTTGAGAGATGGGAAGGAAGGGAGAAAGAGGGGAGAAAAACATCAACGTGTGGTCACCTCTCATATTTCCTCTACCAGTGACCTGGCCCGCAACCCAGGCATGTGCCCTCACTGGAAATCAAACTGACAACCCTTTGGTTCTCAGCCGGCACTCAGTCCACTGAGCCACACCAGCCAGGACCAGGATAAATATTCAGAGATAAAGAATATATATATAAAGAATCTACACACACATAAAACCATTAATTAAAATGTCCACCATTCACATTTAAATACTCTCAATGCAAAATACACAAATAGGTCAGGCAATCAAAAACCTTATAAGACATAACACCAAGTTATACAGGAATCCTACCACCTGCACAAGAAACCAATCAAAAAAGCAAGGGGTGGTCAATTTTGAATTCTTAAAGTTAATTTGCTATTATAAAACAATGTATTTGTTTCCTTAAAATAACAGACTTTTACAGAGAAGACTCATTACTTCCAATCCAGTTTTGAACTTTCTTAACTTCACCATTTAGATTTAAAGCTATGAAATTAGTTATTTTCATGTAAATTTAACTGAATCTTTTCAGTGGACCTGTGCAGCCTTAGATAGTTTACTTTTATAAAGTATCCTGGGAAATGTTAATACCATCTTTGCAGTACCGTCTTGATAAGAAATGGTTTTTTTTGTTGAATAGTGTCAGAGTCTCAAGGTAAGGTGTCTGATGAAGGGCACCACTCTTTTTAAACTTATAAAGCATTCCAAATTGGAATTGACTCTCTCAAGCCTTGTACCATTTAGAAAGCTCAATAAATGGGCTATATTTCAGGTCCCCAAATTACAGACACCATGTAGTTAAATGCGGCTCCTGTTTTACTGTCTTCAGATTGGAGTTTGTGTGTATCTGTGTATACTAGAGAATTGGTGTCTATGAAGCAAAACATGTAACCCTACCCACTGAGTGGCTGCTGGGCATTCTGGTTTCTAGGTAAAATGCCTGGATCTGCAGAAGAATTAACATGCTGCACTCTTGTTTAGAAGAGATAAGTGAAGGGAGTTGGCCTTGTACTGGGGAGTTCTAGCAGCTTTCAGCTCTTGAAAGTTGCAAATAATGAAAAACAATGAAGTAATGTAAAAGAGCCAGCAGAAATGTAGTTTAATATCATCTAATAGTTATTTCCTTCGAACTGTGCACTTCTAAGTTTGTTGCCAGTTCATAATGTGTGGATCTTGACTGGTGATAAGTGGACAACTGAAAAAGAGCAAATGGTGGTATGCTATAGGACTATCATGAGCAGTTTATGGGGAAGCACACATGAACAGATTTGTAGCCTCATTAGCTCAGCTGTCTTGTACCTGAAGGGAAGGACCTGTCTTTGTGGTTTCTTTAGGCTCTTCTTGCCTAAAGTACAATACAGCCAGAGACCTTTAAGAGAAGGGAGCATAGCAGGGATGCTCGGGTTGTTCAGAAGGCTCACAAGCTGCTGCCATGCTGTGCATGGATGACAGAGGGAAAGTAAAGGAAGTAAAGAAAGTAAAGGAAACATAGCAAAAAGGTGTCCTTTTTAGTATTAGGTAGGCAAAAAGGTCCTGGGGTTACCTGGAAGTATGATACAGAGGACTGTTTTTATAAAGGAGATTGTAAACCTCTAATAAGAGGAAGAGATGTAAAAGTATGGTACTCTTTTTGTTTACAGGTGTAGATTTTTATTTCGGTATTAAAAAATTATAGACTGTACTTGAAAATCCTTTGCAGGTTCTCCTCTGCTTCCTGTGGAGTATCACTGCCTGGTTTCATTGCAAAGGGAAGTTTATGGGGGAAAGTTTAAATAAAATTATTTTGACTCTTAAGATCTCTTCACAGAGAAGAAATTTTCTTTTTGTGTTGTTGTATGTATGTTCTGCCTTCAAAATCTTTAAATGACTGCTATTGTTTTCAGAGTCACGCGTGAGAAAGAAACATTTTAAAAGAAGGTTAAAACATTTTGAGTATGTGATTATAGGGGGGCAGCAGGGTTTTGTTTTTTTTTGTTTTGTTTGCTTACTTGAGAAACATTAATTACTGTGCCTCTCTTCTCTTGGATGTTGTGATTACTCAAAGGCAGTTAGTTAGAAAACTCTCTTTCCATCTTGGCTTTTCTGTTTCCGTTTGCAGTGAACAGTCAGCCTGCAGCGTGCCCTGGCAGCTGTGCCCTGGCAGCTGTGCCCCACCTTGTGTTCAGACTGCTTATCAGTACTCTGGGTTGCCTCTGCTCTTTAAGTGACTCAGTGTTAGAGTCAGAACGATGAATCCCAGAAGACATTGTGACTGGCTCCCTATTTTTGGTGATGGTTTTCATTTAATTTACTAGGTCCTATTATGTAGGCAGGTATTAACAGCTTGAGAAATGTTGAAGGAATGTTCGTTCCGAGCATGACATTTTTACAAGAAAATAGTTGTGAACTCACTAAAATGTTAATTTATAATGTTAAACAGATTTTTTTAATACCTTGCTGCTCTTATTTTCTACCCTGTATTTTTTCCTTTATAGTGGGAGATTATAAGCTATTCTAAAAGGTGAAAAACTAAAATTAAACAATAATAAAACGAACCATTTATGGAACATTTTCTATATACCTGACATACTGATGATTGATTGTCTCATTAAATTCACCCTAAAACCATATGAATTTGGTGGTGTTATCCCCATTTTCAGGTGAGATGAAAGGTTAGGAGGTTAAATGACTTACACAAAGCCAGACTGTGGGTAGGTGGTAAGAGCAGGAATTTGAACAAAGCTCTGTCTGGTTCCAGGTACAAAGTTCTCAGCCACTATGTCACATTGCCTCTGTCCTGCTTCTGAGGGGTAGACCTCTCAGTAGTTCTTGTGTAGAAGAAATAGTGATCTGGTTCTCTTGTTTGCTTTGGTTGCTCACTTGTTTTCTGTCTGTGTCTTTCTTCTGTCCAGTGCATAACACACATTCAATAAATATTTATTGAATGAACAAGTGTGTACTACTAACCATGGAAAATGGAAGTGAACTGATACTTATGTTTATCAAGTTTTTATAAGTATATGCTGTATTTGTAAATATAGCAAAGTACATCTTAGACTAATATTTATCAGGGTTATTCGTGGCATATGGAGATAATTTGAATAAGAATGAAACAGTTACAGACAGACCCATATGATTCTGGGAATTATCAGTGGTCTGAATGCTCATATCTCTCTTCTTAACTGGCTTCCCCTGCTCCTGGTGTTGGCCCTCCTCGTTTCCACACTGCTGTCAGGTACTCTTTCTCTGTTTCTCTTTCTCTCTATCCTCCATCCCCCAAGAAATTGCTATTTTCACACCTTTTGCTTTTGTATATTCCTCTTCCTTTGGATGGAATTTCCTTCCTCATCTCTTTGGTGACTTTTTTTTTAACCATTGAGTTCTTGGCTCAGGTGTCTTTTCTGACTCCTCCAGACCCAGCTAGGCCACTTCTGTGTTCCCTTCAGAGCACTTATCGTGCTGATAAATCGAATAATTGGGTATAAGTCTCTCTGTGTTTCTTTGAACAGATTGTATAATAAGTTCTGTGAAGGCAGGCACTTGGGTGTTTCATCTGTTTGTGTCACAGAGCCTTGTATGTGGTTTGCACACAGTAAGTATGGAAAGAGAAATGAAACAATATAAAGGGTATAGCTTGCGTAGTCCCACCATAAATTCTAGAAAACCATTCCTTCTTAGAGATGGAGGACATCGTATCTGTTCCAGGCCCTCCTTTTTAGAGATGAGGGTGACACCCTTAGGACATACAACTAAATAATTAGCAGCACAGCTAAAAAACAGGACTCCTAAATCCCAGCCCTGTGTCCTTTCTTTTTTTTTTTTTTGAGAAAAAAACCCTTTTTTGTGTATTTTAAAGGGAAGAGTTATTTAGTGTAGAAAATGTAGAAGATAACAGGTAAACAGCAGGAGAGAGAAAATAAAATTGTCCTATTCCCATCACTCGGGTAGTGGCTATTCTTCCACTCTCTTCTGTGCACAAAGACATATTTATGTATGTCTTACATAATTGTGTGATGACAACAGCTTGCATGTACTGAATGCTTATAGACTAGGCACTGTTTTAAGTGTATTAACTCATTTATTACAGTAACCCTTTGAGGTAAATACTATTATTCCCACTGAATGGAGACAAACGTTAAAGATCTAAAGGTCACACAGCTAGTAATTTGCAGAGCCAAGATTTAAGCCCAGGCAGTCTGGCTCTAGAGCCTGTATTCTTAACTATTCCATTCTGCCTCTGTGTGCAATATTTCATAATCTGCTTTTTAAAAAATTGAGGTCAATTTATATATAACAGTGGTCACCCTTTTCACCCTTTTCAGTGAGTTTAATTTTTTTAAGTCTTAACTTGAGGATATGTTTATTGATTTTAGAGGGAGAGGAAGGGGAAGGGAGGGAGAGAGAGAGGGAAACATTGATGTGAGAGAAACATCAGTTGCCTCCCATATGTGCCCTGACCAGGGAATGAACTCGCAACCTTTCAGTGTGGGACGACGCTCTAGCCAACTGAGCCAACCAAGTCAGGGCCAATGAATTTTGATGAAAGCTAAACCACTATCCCAATCAAGATGTATAGAATGTGTCCGTCCATGAAAAAGTCTCATCATGCCTGTTTGTAGATAGTCTCCTTCCCCATTCCCAACTCCTGGCAACCTCTGGTCTTATTTCTGTCCTTATAGTTTTACCTTTTCCTTAATTTCATGTAAATGCAATTATTCAGTAGTAGCCTTTTGTGTTTGTCTTTTTCACTAGCCTTGGAGGTTTGTATATGTTGTCTGTAGCAGCAATTGGTGGTTTTTTTGGTCTCTAAGTAGTATTTCATTGTGTGGATATACCACAATTTTTTGTTCTGTTCACAAGTTGAAGGACATTTGGGTTGTTTCTAGTTTTTAGTAATTAAAATAAAGTTGCTATGAGTATTCATGTATAGCTTCTTATGTGGATGTGTGTTCTAATTTTCTTTTGTTTAAATATCTAGGAATATGATTTACTAGGTTGTATGATTAAGTATAAGTTTAACTTTATAAGAAACTTCTGAACTGTTTTCTAAAGTAACATTATTATTTTGCGTTGTCCCCAGTAATGTCTGAGAGTTCCACATGCTCCTCATCTTGGCTGCAAATTGTTTATTGGTAGTATAATATTTGTATTCTAACACTAGCCAAGTATATAGCAAGTCTTCATGTAATGTTGCCAGATGGGTTCTGTGGCCTTATGCTAAATGATGTATAGTGAAACCAGTCTTACATAGGCTAATTGATAGAAACAAGAGTTCAGTTCCTATGACATCTTGTCAGTATTACGATGAAAGGATGTTATTTTGAGGACCTCCTGTAATAATTATTTTAGTATGGTCTTGTGGAAAGTTGTTGGTTGAATCAGGGCTTTCTTATGTATATATCTTCATTTTCCTTTTTCTTTCTTATCCATTTTACAGATATTCATTGAGCACCTTATAATGCGGGGGTGGGGCAGGTGAAGATGGCCAACTCTGTTCTCAAAGCCCCCTGGTTGGCTCTTTGGGTGGGAGCTGTGGTAGATGATGGTAACAAAATTGATTCTTACACTTTACCTATTTTTCTACTGGAATGAATTGCCCAGTGTCGAGGTTTTTGTTTCCGTGCCTCTACACTGTATGCCTTGCTCAACTTTCAAGTGCTGAAGAACCTTGCGAGAAGAATCTGGTGGCACATCTGGCTCCAGCTGTGCTACCAGCCTTATTATCCTCCACCACCACGCCCCATAGTTGAAAATGTCAGTGAATGTTTTGGCGGCAGCTATTTCCTTAATTAGCTGGGTAGGTTTTTCAATTCATTGTGTTAGTGTAGCTGCTCTGATTGCCCACCTAGTGATTTGAGTGATGGGACTATGATATCTAAGGAGTAAAGTCAGATTGTGAGGTAAGTTGAGGTCCACAAGATAAAGGTATGAATCTCAGACTTTTGGCGGGCTGACGCTCTCGTCGCAGTCCATGGTCTCTGATGCTAACCAGCATCTTTAAGAGCCTTTCTTTTCTTTCTAAGTGAAAAAATCACGTATGTACCGAGCTGTCTTCTTTTAGAGATTTTGTCAGCAAAATATTTGCAAATTGCTAAGAAGTGTCTGTTTATTCATATTTGTTCATTTATTGAGCACAGTTGCCAATTAACTATTGTGTTTAATCGTACTTTTTTCAGTTCTGTGGTATGGTTTATTTCAAAGTAAATTCTTCTTAGTTTTTCTCTGTACCTCCTCCTCTTCCCAGTTTGGTATCTTTCATCTATAAACATTTTAAAAACAAATGCCAAGTGAAATAAAATAGTGCAGTGTTTTAACTCTTTGTTCCTCTTTGGTGCAGACTTTGCACAAGAAGGGAAGGAGGCAAAGGAGAGAAGAGGGAAGCTGGTCATGTGATGCTGCTTGTCTGGCAGAAGCCTTTCAGTTCTGAGCAGAGAAACCAACTGTTTACTATTTTGGGTGAATGAGGTTGGTTGGTGGTGGCTGCGAGCATTTTCTCTAAGGGAACCCTCTTCTCTTCCAGGTCTACACACTGAAATCAGTCCTGCTTTTTGGCATTTGGGTAGAGGAGGGAGGTGTCTGTGTCAAGGCCCAGTGCTGACAGGAAGAAATGTTTTCCAGGAGACTTACTGATTCTGCCCTTCTGCTGTCACTGCTTTTAATGCCCACTCCCTAAGGAAACTTGGGATTTAGCTGTTCTTGCAACCCTCTGCTGCAGAAATGAAGTACTCACTTTAACCTAAAGAGCAATGCTAATCAGATCTTCGGCAAATACTAAATGGCCTCTTTAAGGAGTGAGGGAAGAAAGACGGGTTTATTGCAACACTGGCCTTTGGAGTCTCACATCTTCCCCAGCATACTGGAGGAGAAGACCAGGAATCATCATCACACGTGCAGGATTCTGCCACTCTCATGGATTATCCTGAAGCCAGGAAAGGACAGCTACTCGGCAGTGTGCCTGCCCCCTTATCACAGTTTGCGGGAAGGTTGGCATATCTATCTCTTTGGGATTTGCATGCTTTTTTTTTTCTCCTCAACTTACTGCTGTCTTTTATCCACTTCCCATTTCTCTGTAGCCATCCAAGCTTTGACTTTTGGTGGTTTATTGTCCCAGTGTTTTTATTAAAGCTGTTTGAGCACTGAACAGATACATAACTGGAAGTGGCACTTTAAGATATATTTCATGACCTGATTGTACAGTATTCAGGATGTTTTACTTTCTTACTCCTCTCTTTCTACCCATGCAGAGCTCATGTACCAAACTGAGATTATGGAAGAATAATGAAAAACTTTCCTTTAGTAAGGTGGGATTCTTTCCCTTTATGTGGGTCCAGTATAGTGTTTTATCAATAAAACATACTTTGGCCATAGGTACAATACTATACAAATAAACAGGGAACTATTGATGATTATGACTTCAGTTTCTTCTATGCTAAATATTGAAAGTGGATAGATGACCTCTAAGGTCTTGTAACACTAAGATAACATAATTTTTACAATTTTTTAACAAGATTTCATTTATTTATTTTTAGAGTGAGGGGAGGAGAGGGAGAAAGAGAGGGAGAGAAACACTGATGTGTGAGAGAAACATGGACTGGTTGCCTCTTTCATGCAACCAGCTGGGGACCTGGCCCACAGCCCATTTGTGTGCCCTGACCAGGAGTGGAACTGGTGACCTTTCAGTTCGTAGGCTGACACTCAATCCACTGAGCCACCTCAGCCAGGGCGATAACATAATTTAAAATAAAATAACATTTGGAAGCCTTTTTACTTGTATTTCATATTAGTTTTGGTTAAAGTGAACAGTTCAGACTGCCCTTACCAATGCTTTTAGTAATTATAGAATTACATTAGAATTTCATCCAGGGGTATGAAAGATAGCAGGAAACTCTTAATTAGGTTTAACACCCATAAAGAAATTTTCCTTTGTGAACATCCCTCTTTTGTATTGTGAAATTGCAAAAAAAAAAAAAAATACATGGCTACGTTTGAGTTCTGCAAAAAAGTTCAGTTTTAAATTTGAGGGAAATTCTTTCAGAAGAGTTCTGGGTTATGGAAAAACAGGGGATAGGGACTTTATCCAAATTCTATTAAATGTGAATGGAAAAGAATTATCAGCATTTCTCCTCTCCCGTCTTGGTTACCCTCCATTATCCATTGCCAGAATTTATATGTATACTTATTAGTGTTGATTACATAAATTCTACTTTTCTCAATACTTACACAGTTCTTTTGAATATTTAAGCTCTTTTGGGTCTTTATGAACATCTGACAAGATGATTTGAGCATGTGGAATTGGCATTGAAAGAATCCACTGAAGAGATGAATGATTATCAGTGCTCAGTTTGCAAAGAAAATTTACAAAACTGGTTGAGAGCAGTTGATTTTTCTTTGAATGTGTGGATGTGTTCTGCGCCAATGTCTAAGAAACAGCACAGCAACAGTAGAAGGAAGATTATTTGAAAGCCAGAGAGGTAGTATGGCTCAAGACTTGTATCTTTGGGTGGTTTGTTGCTGTTGACTTTTTGTAATCCAGAGGAGAGGATTGTATTGTTTTAGAGTCTCAATCTGAGAATTAAGAGTATCTTTGTTTTACATGTAGAAGTGCATAGGAATTAAAAATGCAGACTTTTCAAAAATAGGATCAAAATGGTAATTATGGACAACTACCATAAGCAATTGACTGTGTTTTTATGTTTTTTTTATTGTGCTTAGAACCTGCACTTAGAATCTGAATGTCTACTGGATCTTGAAAAGACTCACTTTATGTGTTCTACAAATATAAATACACATTGTTTGTAAGTTGCACACAAGAAATAAATTATGCATTAGGTAGTGAAAATATAAAGGATGTCTTATGTGACTCCTTTGGGGCTGAAGCAGGTTTTTGAGGGATAAATATAAGTTCTTCCTTCAAAAACTCAAAGATACGCAGACAGTGGAAATAAGTCTTAGTCTTATGCTTTATTATTATAGATGAATCCCTAACAATCTTATTCTTTTGTAGTTTTCTTAGTTCTGTCTTTTTTTCCTAATTAAAAAAAAAAAAGATTTTAAAGGCTGCTACACATTTTAAAAAATAATTGTTTAGGATTATTAGGAGCCATTTGTGATACTTTTCTCATTGTTTTAGTTGACAATTGGAAATGCCCAGAATGATAGGAACCAAACTTTTTAATTTACCTCTTATGGCATTAGGACCTATGGTTTTTCTTATTAATAGACTTAGGCAAGGATCAGATAAGCATTTTTTAGGGAGAGTGAGCCATGGAAGATTGATATTTTGTAGTTTAATACAACTATCTGGTACAGCATGGCCCTGTACTATATCTGTACGGTCCAGTATGGTTACTACTAGCCACATGTGGCTGTTGAGACTTGAAACATGATTGGAGTGACTGAGAAACTGAAATTTTAATTTTTATTAAATAGCATATGTGGCAAGTGGCTACATTATTGGATAGCACAGTTCTAGACCCTTCAGAGTCTGATTTGGCCAGCCTTTCCAGCTACTTTCCACTCTCCACTTTCACAGGCTTAATGCTGCAGCTAAATTGGAGCATATTAATTATGTCCTCATAGTATTTCCTATCTCCAGGTCTTGGTTCATGCAGTTCATCTCTGTTTTATGAAGTCCTTCAAAGGTGACTTATATGCTGCTGCTCCCATGAAGCTTACCTAATCCTTTTTGTATTCTGGTAATTTATTATATCTACAAACTCCTAAAGCACTAATATCACTGTCTTTATTACAGTGATTTATTTTACATTTCTGATATTCTCTGCTATATTTATAAATTTCTTGAGGTGCTTATATAATTTTTATGGTCATAGGTGTGTGGTAGACTTAACCTTTTTTCTTTCCCCTTCCGAAGTGTTTAGCAAAGTGTGTTTGTTTATACATAGTAGGTGGTTAATATGCATTAGCTGAGTTAGTCTACTGAGGTTACTGTGCTTCCTGGCACTAGAGGGCAGTATCGTGCCCATAAGCAAAATGTGTTTATCCAAAATGACAGATATATTGAATCTCATAATAATTCTAGCCTTCATAAGGAACTCACATCTTTTATTTGTGTTAATAATAAATAATCTTTTCCCATAATTGTCTTAAATTAGATTCAAAATATGATGTTGAATCAGGAAGTTGGTGAGATTCTTACTAAGAAAAAACTTGGTAGATCAGAGAAACACCAACCAAAGCATTAGGGGTAGGAAAGAGTAATTCCTTCAGGACACAAGCCTTTTTCTGATAAGTAGCTAGTGTTCCAGTACTGAGCTGATAGTCAAGAACCTGAAGCTCTTGCTGAGATCTTGCCATGGTGAGCTTGGCTATGTTGTTTTAAGGTTGGCAAGCCAGTTTCTTTTGTTGTATAGTGCGTGTGATGTCTGCCATTCTATCCATAGGGTCAAATAGGATTTCATGTGTGAAGGTAGCTCTGTAAAGTATTACATAAATGTATGGGTTGTTTTCCTTCTCAATTCCTACCTTATACCTCATACCAAGGAATATACATAGTAAGTGATTGAGTATAAATATTTTTGACATTAATTTTTTTACATGTTAGGTAAAGAGTATACTCTGTTAAAGGTTGATGAGAGATAAATTGATAGAATTACTCTCACCTAGGCTGCACACACTGAGAAGTGATAATAGTCATAATAGTTTGGTTAACACATATCCTGTTCTTTGATGTTATGCAGCCTTAAGATGAACTGTATGTGATGTGTGTGTGTGTAAATTATGTAGAGTTTAGACTCTTTGTGGTCCCCTCTCTAGTGGATTAATTTTTTTATACCTTCTACCCTCTTTAATATTAACTTAAAATATTCAGAATGATCTAATTATTGTGAAGTTTTTGTACTCATTATAGAAAACCAGATTCAAATACAATTACTTAGCCAAACTGGTGTAGTTGGAAAATATGCATATTTTCCTGCCAGTTTTGTGGGTTAGAAAAGAAGCAAGGCATTCAAAAAGAGGGTGGTGTAGTGGTTGCTTTTCGTTGAAAACAACCATCAGCCTGAAGCCTTCTCTTGTAAATCATTAGATACATCAAATAAAATATTCAGCTGAAGTTCATGCAATCTCACAGTTACCAAACACTCTTGCCAAAGAGAATTGCAGTCATATCTGCAATCGAATCATTTCCTGTTCAGGCTTGCAGGTGGGGAGCTAAATGAAACTGCAGTTCTCTAAGATTAGTTACAAAGAGAATGCCTTGGTGGGAGAGGTCTTGATGATATTAAATGACACCCTAGCAAATGTGGGCATAAGAGAGGGTACCCAAGATCCTGGAACTAACCAGATTTAAGGAATAGACCAGGCTGTGCAAGCCCACTCCCATGGGGTGATCTGTTTAAAGCTCTTCTGGGGCACCAGATATGTGCTGATCACACTCGGGCAGTGGGCCAGCCAGATGGCACATTCCTGCACCAACCTTCGGAGGCTCGCCAGGTTACAAAGCTGGCATTAGTGGCATGGCTGTTCTCTGGCATGAACAACCCAGAGAGCCTGCATTTTATCTAACATTTGGTCCTCTCCAATTGAGGGGATGCCTTGTAACTGATTTGGTCTCTGAGGCCACTTAGGAGTTGGCATGTATTCTCATACCCCTTGCCTATCTTAGAGTTGATTTTTACTGTCAGCATAGCCCCAGAACTCACTCACACCCTCTACGTGATTCCTCCAGACTGGGGATGACCCAGGGTTAACCTCTGAGATGCCACAGCTCCCCTCCCTTCCCACACCACTCTGTCTTCATTGAGCCACTTTTTTAGGTTTGACTAAACCTTCCATCAGAGAATAGGTAGGGGCTAGGCAAGTTAGGCTGCACTGTCCCTTCATTTGCTTCAGTGCATTCCTTTGCACTGGGTAGAGGAAGGTTGGGTGTGACCCACTCCTTAGGCTTCACGTTTTCTCTCTGCCTCTTTCCTGTTGCCCTTTTGATTTTTTAAAATCTGATACCGAGCCTCTCCTCCCCCCACTCACACCCGATGGAGTCTCCTATGCTATTTCTGTCAGTTTAATGATCCCCAGCTGTTGCTGGTTCAGAGCTGAGAGAGGCAGAAGAGCTGCAGAAAGAGGGGATCTTGCCTTGTGTGTCACAAGGGTGTCAGACAAGTCTGATGCATTTCTCTGAAAGAACTAGGGTGCAGCTTCTTAGGAGAGATGTTAACACTGGGACGATTTGAAAATGCAGGAAGAGGGAAACTACAAGCTAGTATCAGAACATTTTAAAAATTAGCATTCTGCTGATAGGTGTGGCACAGTTTTACTCAAAATTATGCTAGAAAAATGTTGTACACAGTAACTGGGTAATAGTTTGATCACTTCACATTCTACTTTTATTTTAGCTTTGTAGCTGGAATGTCCCCTCCACCTATGATATGTGTTGAAGCAGCAAAACATCTAAATAAAAAGGAGCGTTCTGTCATAGGAAAATATATGGAAATTAATCCCAAAGTGGCCAGAAAAGGCATTGATTTCAGTTCTGCTTTAACTTAATGCAGGTTTGTTTCGTAAAATTTTGTGCAAAACCTGCAGTATTGAAATGTTCCACTTGCAAATTCAACCACACAAACTTCAGGAAATATAAAGTTGCAGTTTTAACAACATGAACTCCTTTATAGTTACATATACATTTACTTTTGAGAAGTCTTTATTAAACCTGGAGGATGGGGAGTTGAAAATTCCTACAGTTAAATGGGCTATTATATTATAATAGACTGGCTTTTCTATTATGTATTTGATCTTGAGAATTCTAACCCTTCCAATAATTGTAACTGATAGACTTGTAGCTGATAGACTTTTACACTTTATATGCTACATGAAGTTTAATTTTATGGATTTCATTCTTATATAAAGAAGAAAAACTTTGCTGTAGCCCTTTCCAAAATTTTATTTTAAAATGTTTCTTTAATTTTTTGAGATGAATAGATAAAATTTTATGTCGCCTAGAATTTAAGAGTGAGAAATTATTATTTTTTCTTTATAAAACCATAGAGCACTTTACACATAAATATTTGAATAACTTTTAGATTTTTTTGTATATGTGTATTTTTAACCCATTTGGCCAAATTTCTAATTTCTAATCACTTCTTTGCTCCTTAGTCTTCCCCTAGGAAAAAAAAACTATTTAAAAATTATTTTAATCAGAATTTACATTTTTATTTTTCTCAATGTCAATTAAATGAAATGTTATTAATTACTATAACCACTCAATTAATTTCAAAAATATCAAGAAACTAATAAAGGCTATCAGGAAGTTTGAAATACTTTACTAGAAAAAAACAACTTTCTAAGTATTTACAGAAATTAAATGAGGGTATAGGCCTCCTTCATTATTTCAGTTGTGATAATTTTACCATGCTATATGCTTTTCAAGTCCATATTATAAAGTTAGAGAAGGAGTAAGCACTCTAATACAGTTTTAAGGGAAAATGTTTTTGTCACTCTGGCTTGCTGTAAAGTAACTCTTCTTTTCCAGGTTTTAAATTGGCTCACCTGTCACCTGCCCTCAACAAAGTTGCATGCAAAATGTCAGCACCAGTAATACCAGCAGGGAATGGCAAATGAGATTCAAGGCTGCTCTTATTTTCTGGGCAAATGTTCAGAACTAATGCAGCTGGGAAAATGCTATTCCTGGTGCCTTTGACTTTGGAAGGGATTGTTCAGATGGCTCTGCCAGTCTAAAGGAAGCACAGTCCTGGTTTATCTTCAGCCCAGACATCTGGTGCAAGTACATGTTATGCTCAGTCTCATGCGATGGCATTATTTGAGCATTGTCTTGTAGATCCTCAGAACAGGGACTTGTGACGTTGAAGTAGCTGGCAGTTTGAGATGTCTGCTGCAGTTGGAGAAGGAAATGATTTATTTTCCCCAAAGGGGAGATAAGCAACTACCCAAAATGAAATGGTGAGCCCCAGATTTTTGAGGATGTGGGAGTTTGATTTATTTAGTTATATATTATATATAATTGTTAATATTTTTGCTGTGACTCTGGCAATAAATGCGATGTAGTAGAAAAAGCACAGACTTTGGTGTCAGGCCAGTCTGCATTTGAACTCTGGCTCTACCTCTTACTAGCTGTGAAAACAGTTACTTAATTTCTTTGAACCTCTGTGTCTTCATCTGTAAAGTTGAGGTAATACATAGTTCAAATAGCTGTTGAGATTAAATGAGTCACTGAAGTAGTACAGCCAACTCAGTGAATGCATAATGTAGGAGGTCAACATATTAAATTCTTCATTTTATATCATAGTTTCTTTCTCAAAACAAGCCTTTTCTCACCTCAGTGCCTGTGTATTTGCTATTTCTCCAGATCTTTTTATGGTTTATCATATTATTTAGTTTTCTGCTTAAGAGTCACCTTTCTCCTCAGAGGGGCCTTGCTTGTGTACTCTGTCTGAAATTATCACCCTCAGTTACTCTCTGTTCTCTTTTTCCTCTGTATTTTTCTTCACATAACATACCACCAGAAATTATAATATATATAATTTGTTATGTTTCTCCCACTAGAACATGTGCTCTGTGAGGGCTGGGACCTCATCTGTTCTTTATTTTATTGCTACATCCCCTAGCACAATGCCTAACATATAATAGGTGGTGCGTGATAAATATTAATTTAATAAATGAATGAATGAATCAACCTGGAATCTCCCTAGTGCCAAGGAAGAACCCCTGGCAGAATGTTGGAAGGAAGTTGTACCAGGAAGTGGGTGTTCTCTGCCTTTTTAGTATGGATGTTTCTGCATTGACAACTAAGTGGGAAGTAGGCCTGTGAAGTTCTCTTGTATCCTTCCAGACTGCCTCTTGTCTCTGGGAGGAGTCCCTCTAAATGACCTTTACATGTGACCTCTGTTACCCTGTTAGTCTCTTTTCCTTTTGAATTTGAATATAAGGATTCTTTGCAGATTGTAGAGTTGTGAAATGTCATATATTGTTCACTGAAATCACCTAGATTTCCCCTAGTTGGTAAGTACATAGATCTTTCCAGCCACATCATGCAGATAACATTATTAGTGTAGTGTCATTTTTAAACATGGGAACTGGTGTATTTTGTGAAAGAAGAGAGTGCAACGTGTAACAGTGGTTAAGGGCTCAGACTGTAGATTGAGATGGATGAACCTCGGACACATTACTTAATCTCTCTAATGCTCAATTTCCTCATCTACAAATAGTATTATATAATAATAGTATCTTCCACATAGCCTTAAGAATTAAATAAGATGATACATGCATGTTTACACTTTTATAAGTACTGTATTATTACACAATATAGAGACCTTTTATTTTGCATAATTTAGTAGCTGAGGTTCGATTTTCTTAAGCTTGTCCTTTGTAAATTAGCAGGTTAGATATATAAGTAGCTCAGGTTTACCAGACCAGAGAGATGCCTTATCTCTCCACTTGTATTCCTGTTGATATTCAGATTAAATAGAAAACATTTATCATTTTTTGGTATTATTTCTAATTTCTAAAGCTGATTATTTGAGAAAGATTTTAACTCATGTTTACATACTGTGTATAGAGATGGAAGAGAAATTTATGGAATTGTGGAAGAGATAAATGATTGAGCATATTGGTAAAATAATCAAACTTGAAATCTCACTATAGATGGTTTTTGGTTGGCATATATGATTTTAAACAATTAGAAATTCTTGTCTTCAAGACTTTGCAATATTACATTATTGTGTATTGTATATGATTATGTCTCAATCATTTTATAAATTGAATTTATTAAAACACCCATTGTTATTCTTTATAATTAAATAATCATTTATAGAAGTTAATATTTTCTTTCTGTCAAGACAAGGTAATATTTCAGTTTGAAAAAACCTTATCTTTGATATATTTTAGTAATTGATTCATTAATTTTCTAAAGGGAGAATCAAATCCATAAGTTCTTTAAGTAAATATTTTCTTTTGGAATAATTTTAGACTTACAAAAAGTCACACAGATAGTACCGAAAGTTTCCATATGCCCTCCACCTTGTGGTCCCTAATGTTAACATTTTTTTTTTTACTTACTGTACTTTTTAAAAGATTTTATTTTTATAGAGAGGGGAAGGGAAGGAGAAAGAGAGGGAGAGAAACATTCATGTGTGGTTGCCTCTCATGCACCCTCTAATGGGGACCTGGCTCGCAACCCAGGCATGTGCCCTGACTGGGAATCGAACCGGTAGCACTTTGGTTTCCAGGCCCATGCGCAATCCACTGAACTATACCAGCAGGGCCCTAATGTTAACATCTTATATAACCATGATACGTTTGTCAAAACTAGGAGATTAACATTGGTACACTACTAAGTAAATTCCAAACTTTATTTGGATTTCATCTGTTTTCCCATTGATGTCCTTTTTCTGTCCCAAGATTCAAAATAGGGTACCACATTGCATTTAGCCATATGATTTTTAGATGGTGGATCAGTAGGATCCCAGAGAGAATTCACTTTCCTTTTCTCACCTCTACTTTTTTTGAGGGGGAGGGTCTTAGATCTGGATCTGAATTTTTCAGCAGGTCCCTCTTTTTCTGGTAACAGATGAGTCGACTTTTCTGGGTCCTTTAACCACTATTTCCATATTGACAGCTTAGGTATTCAGGAACATACTTTCAGCACTCACTGTGTATTTAATTTTATTAATGAATGAGTAGCGATTCTTCTGCCTTTCTCTGAGTTTTGCTTCATACATAGCAGGTTGTCTAGAGTCTGAGAACAGAACGTACTTCTTCACTGACTGCATGTTCCAGACTGCCTTCCAAAAGGAAACAGTTCTCTTTTCTTTTCTCTTTTCCCTTTCCTCTCCCTGACCCCCATCTTTCGATTCTTTCTTTGATGTTTTTGGTCTCCCCTTAGAGGTAGTTTTGTTAAGTATATTGCATTCACTTGGAACTTATAGAATATTTATATAATCAAGTCAATCCTCAGTGCTTACTCCTTTCCCCAGAAATCATAGTTAGGTTGACAGTAAACCCTTCTGGTTAAGGGTAGGGCTAATTATAGAATACATTGGGACTTTAAAATGCTGTTGTTTATACTAAAAGCACAAGCCAGAAATACATTTTTGGTTCCGTGTACTCTGTGCTAACCCATTCAGGCTCATTTCCCAAGTTGAAGGAAGAAAATTAATCATGAAAAGGATTAGAGAAACTTTGTTTAGAAAGCTTAAGGAATTATATATAAGAAATAGAAGGAAAAAATTTAGATTTGTTATGGGACAGGGTAAGAATTGAGAACTAGGGAGCAGGAGAGTCAGTGGAAAGGAAGAAGGAAATGCAGGCATCTCTCCTCTCTTTTACATCTTTCTGGACTCTATCAGGAAAGACTTGTGGGAGATTGCAATAAGTAGGGGCCCAGAGGAGTGAGTGTTACCTCTTGGGAATGACATCAGAAAATTACTTGAACTTTAATACATACTGATCTGAGGATCAGTTTAATCCTCACTGGAGGACATTTTTTCATTGCTTTGTAGAGAGAGAGGAAGGGAGAGAGAAATATAGATGCAAGAGAGAAGCATCATTTGGTTGTCTTCTGTACGCACCCGAACCAGGGATTATGCATATGTGGACAGGGGATTGAACCTGTAACCTAGGTATGTGCCCTGACTGGGAATTGAACCTGCAGCACTTCAGTTACGGGACGATGATCCAACCAACTGAGCCACACTGGCCAAGGCTGAGAATAAAATATTTTTAAGGCCCAGTTTATATGTTCCCTGGTCATACCCCACATAGAAAGGATCTTGTTTCTCTTTCTTTGTGACTTCCAGTGTTGGGTAGTATCACCTTTGCACCTAAAAAATAGATAACTATTTGAATTTTGTTTTTAAGAAACCAACATTCCTTTATTATTTATGCACACATGTATATTACACATAAGACTAGATGACTAGAATTTGGCAGGGACCCTTAGAAATAAGGTATGTGTGCTAGCTAAAATTGAATTTTCCTATGACTTCTTAAGTAAAAATCTATATTACAGATACCAGTGATTTTCTTACAGCATTGTAATTACTCATTTGAGTTTATTTTTTCCCCATTAGATTTAAGAATTCTACAAGGATGAGAACAATGTCTTATTCACATGCATATCTTGAACACCCAGCTCTGGCTTTGAGGGCACAAAAGATGTTTGAATGTGTGAATAGAATCATGGAAACAGTCAGACTGCCTAGTTGGGATGTGTGGTATATGAGTATGTTTTCTCTGAAAATACTTCTCACTGTTTAAGTACTTATTTGATGGTTTTTCCCTCCATGAAAGTGTATAAACTTCACTGAAGGCAGTGATTAAGTCACTGTGGTCACTACTATATCCCCAGCAGCAAGTGAAGTGTCTGGTGTGTGTAGTAGACCCTCTGTTCCTTAGTTGAATGCCTAAGGAAAGTTTTAACAAGGGACTGAGGCAGAACTGAGTCAGGCATGAATATGAAGTGAGTAGATGTGCTGACCAGCTAGAGCAACTAAGCAAATAAGTGTAAAGAATAAATGAAACTGTCGGCCTTCTCTTCTTTTCCTTCAGCTTACCCTGAGCTCTGTTTTTCAAGGAGTTTTAATATCTTGAACAATTGACTGTATTGTAGTAAAGAGGAAATGTGAAAAGTTAGTTATCACAGAATGTTAAAGGAGGAGGAACTATGGATTCCAGGGTCTGACCTCTCTAATATCCTTTATTCTTTTCTTATTAAACATTGATCATAACTCGTACTTATTTATATGTGATTTGATGTTTGTTATCCCATTGGACTGAAAACTTTCTGTGAGCAGAGACTGTAGGTGTATTCAGCACCTGGCGTAGGGCCTGGCATATGGTACAGGCGTGTGTTAGAGATGTTGCGGATTTGGTTCCAGACTGCTGCAATAGAATGAGAACATAACATCTGTGAAGTACAGTCAAGCTAAGTGCAATAAAACGAGGAATACCAGTAGTTGCCTAAGAACGTGTTAGATGTGTGAATGGAGAAGAACTCTCTCCCCATCCCAACTCCCGATCCCTGTTTTGGTGGTGATACTGTAGTAACTCAGGCAGCAGAACACGAGGAATACCCTCTCCTGCAGGCACCCTTCACTTACTTTAACCATACATTCTAAAGATGGAACTAGTTGAGCATTCAGAGAATAATAGCCTTGGGTGTTCTGAGTGATAGGTGATCTAGTTTTACAATTTGGGTGTTACTAAATGACTTTTCAGGCATGTTGGGTAAACCGAAGTATAAAATACACCAATAAAGCAGGTATAATTCACTGTTGCAAAGATGAGTATTCCAATTATCAGCATGCTACATACACATCGTATAAGGCTAAAATTCACACTCTTTTTTCTCTGGTCTTCCCAGTGGAGGCCACAGAGCTGGGCTTGAGGACACAGCACTTATTTTTGCTTTTGCTTTTTACTCCTGATTGGCTCAGTTGTTTTGATGTGTCCATTTCTTGGGCATTACCTCTTGAGTGCCATCATCATTATTCCATGTTCTTACAGGGCAGAAATATGGAATGTTCATTCCTTTGCTTTGATTTCCCAATAAGCCTGTTACTCAAATAATTATTTGATCGCTTTTGTTTGGAACAGGTGGAAAACTTGATTATTTCCATTTTATGGTCTAGTTTCTTTTCATTCCAATCCTTTTCTTGCAGGCAACTCAGTTGACTTACCTTCCATCAGCCTTAAAGACATCTGTTCATCTATATATAAGCTGCTTACACAGACCTACTTACAAACAGATGATATTATTAAATTTGTGGAATTCAGTAATGGTGAATGTATAAAGATTCGTGCTTGTACACAAATAGGCATTTTTGTTTACTTTATATTGACTTAGGGAGCGGAGAGGAAAACTAAATGTTGATGTACATGAAATAGATTTCATTGAATTCTTACATTTGTGAATCTCCTTGGTCTGATGCTATCTGAAAATATTAATTTAAACTAGTGTTAGGTTATTCTTGGTGAAGGTGGATATACATTAAATATATGGTCTCTATAATATACTACTGATTTGGGTACCTCTTGTAGTGAATACAGATCATATGGCTCTTAATGTTATTTACTGAAAGTGAGTTACTAAATGATTTCTTCTAAAATGAATAATCCCTAAGATATGGAAACATAAAAGCATGTTTATTTAGAGTGTTTAGAATCAAGAGGAAGTAAGACCAAGGAAAGAGGATATTCATACAAATATCCATTTCTTTATTATTGAAAGTCTTAGGAAAAGGATCATTGCATACCAACACACAGGCAAACAGATAAATTACAAAATAAAGTGTAGGTTGACTACCATAATTCCAAGTTTACTGTTTAGGTCTTTTTTCCCCTCCTTATAAAGATTGTTAGAGTTAGTAGGAAGGGATCATGCAATATGTAAAAGAGAACATACCTACAATCAAGTTGTAATACCCAAAGTAATACTGATGCAGGGCAAATTCTGTTATTCGAATGGGTAATTTAACTGCTGAGAGAGTCATTTGGAATTTTCAAATAACTAAACTTTAATTTTCTATAGTTTTAGAGACAGAAAAGGTTTATTAGCGAAACTTTCCTCTTTTAAATAAGTTGTTAAAAAGCTAAATAAGATCATCATTTTGCTTGCCATAAAAAACTTGAATCATAGACTTAAAGTTTTGCTTTCATAAAGCAAGAAGTTTTTAATCAGGAACCTTGCATAATATATATTCCTTCTGGCCCTCTCTATATATGGTTATTTTGGGAGGGCTGCTGATTGCTGTTTCAAAATTATTCTTGGCTAACAGCCATAGTTTTCATTAGTTATTGTTTCTTTGAGGTATTCAGACTTATTGAATTGCATTAGATTTCCCTTGTCTCTGAAATTAAATTAATTTGTTATATTTATTATCATTTTCTAATAGCTCATGTTATACTGGGCCTTAGAAACACTATAGAAGGTGACAAATATTAGCCCTTTTTTCCCCCCTCTTTATCTTGCCTGGCCCTTCCTTTTCTTTACTCCAGGGAGACATATGGGCTAGTTAGTATTAAGTGCCTACACTTTTAGAATCATAGAGGCATGGTGTAAATCCTTGTTCCAGCACTTTGGAGCGATGTAACCTAAGGCAAAATTTTAAAAATTTCAAAATCTTTATTTTCCTCATTTGGAAAATAGCTATAATAATTGTACCATCCTCACAGGGCTTTTTTTAAATATAAAAAATTAAAAACCTGTTAATTATTTAAAGGACTGACTCAGCAATACTAAATGACTCCTAACTATTATTATTTGTATTTTATTATAATTATTACTGCTGCTGATCTGTGGTTATAATTTATTTTGAAATCAAGTTCTTAGATTAATTTAAATTTGTTTCACTGGCCGTGACTGGTATGGCTTAGTTGGTGGGGTGTTGTCCTGCAAAGCAAAAGGTCATAGGTTCAATTCCCAATCAGGACAAATGCCCGGGTTGCCTGTTCAGTCCTGGTTGGGGCACGTATGGGAGTCAGTTGATCATTGATTTCTCTCTTACATCAGTGTTTCTCTCCCTTGCTTTCTTTCTCTTTTCCCCTCTCTCTAGAAATAAATTAAATCTTTAAAAGTAAATAAACTTGTTTTACTGAAGTTGATCACCCAAACTTCTTTGACCCTGACCTGAACCGTCTGTTTTCCCCAGCCCCTTAGTCTCTCTCACCAGAGAATGTGCTTGCTGTCTCAGCAGCACAGGTTTTCAGAACACCCTGGAGAAGGAGAGGATTAGGAGCCCAGGGTCTAGAATCAGAATGCTTGGGTTCAAATCCTTTTATACCACTTACTAGTGGGATAACCTTAGGTTAATTAATTTTTCTGGGCCTCATTTTCCTTACCCAAAGACAGGATTAATAATACTCACCTCTTTCCATGAGAGGGGGTGGGTGTAAAGATTAAATGAGTTAAAACATGGAAGTACCTGGAATGGTGTATATAGAACTTCTGTCCAAGATGAAGTTGTAGGTCAGTACACTTTGCTTCCTCACACAACTGAAAGAAGGATGATAACAAATTTAAAAACAAAAACCAACCAGAACTGACAGAAAATTGAACTGTATGGAAGTCCAACAACCAAGGAGTTAAAGAAACATTCGTCCAGACTGGTAGGAGGGGTGGAGATGGGCAGCTGGGCGGAGAGGATGCACAGCAAGGCGGGCAGGTGCGACGCAGTGGCTGGCAGTCTGGACAGTCCTACATTCGCATGTGGAGAAACAGGGAGGAACAACTAGGGAATGAGACAGACCATGCAACCCAGGTTTCCAGTGTGGAGAAATAAAGCCTCAAAACCTCTGGCTGAAAAATAACGTGTAGGGGGTTGAAGCGGTGGGAGAAACTTCCAGCCTCACAGGAGAGTTCGTTGGAGAGACCTGTGGGGTCCTAGAATGGACATAAACCCACCTACTTGGGAATCAACAGCAGAAGGGCTCAATTCGCTTGTGGGTAGTGGGGGAAGTGACTGAAAGTGGGGTGAGAGCTGAGCAAGCGGCACTGTTCCTCTGTGACCCCTCTACCACATACTGCGCCACAACTCAGCTAAGTGGGTTTGCTCCACCCTGGTGAATACCTAAGGCTCCAATCCCTTACAGTGCAACAGGTGTTCCAAGACAAAGAAATATGGTCCAAATGAAAGAACAGGTCAAAACTCCAGAAAAAGAACTAAGCGATAAGGAGATAGCCAACCTATCAGATGCACAGTTCAAAACACTGGTAATCAGGATGCTCACAGAAATGATTGAATATGAACGCAAAATAGAGGAAGAAGTAAAGGCTATATATAGTGAAATAAAGGAAAATATATAGGGAACCAATAGTGAAGGGAAGGAAATCAGGACTCAAATCAACGATTTGGAGCAGAAGGAAGAAAGAAACATTCAAATGCAACAGAATGAAGAAACAAGAATTCAAAAAAATGAGGAGAGGCTGAGGAACCTCTAGGACAACTTTAAATGTTCCAACATCAGAATCATAGAGGTGCCGGAAGAAGAAGAGGAAGAAGACACAATTAAAACTTATTTGTAGAAATAATGAAGGAAAACTTCCCCAGTCTGGGGAAATCCAGGAAGCTCAGAGAGTCTCAAAGAAATTGGAACCAAGGAGGAACACACCAAGCACATCATAATTAAATTACCCAAGATTAAAGATAGGGAGAGAATCTTAAAAGCAGCAAGAGAAGGAGAGAGTTACCTACAAAGGCATTCCTATAAGACTGTCAGCTGATTTCTCAAAAGAAACCTTACAGGCAAGAAGGGGCTGGAAAGAAGTATTCCAACTCATGAAAGGCAAGGACCTACATCCAAAATGACTCTATCCAGCAAAGCTTTCATTTGCAATGGAAGGGCAGATAAAGTGCTTCCCAGATAAGGTCAAGGAAAAGGAGTTCCTTATCACCAAGCCCTTATTATATTAAATGTTAAATTGGCTTATCTAAGAAAAAGAAGACTAAAAATATGAACAGTAAAATGACAACAAACTCACAGCTATCAATAACCGAACCTAAAAAACGAAAACAAAAATAAACTAAGCAAACATTTAGAACAGGAATAGAAACACAGAAATGGAGATCACATGGAGGGTTATCAGCAAGGAGGGGTAGCGGGGAGAATGGGGGAAAAGGTACAGGGAATAAGATGCGTAAATGGTAGGTAGAAAATAGACAGGGGGAGGTTAAGAATAGTATAGGAAATAGAGAAGCCAAAGAACTTACATGTATGACCCATGAACATGAACTAAGGGAGGAGGGGAATGCAGGTGGGAGGCGGGGTGCAGGGCGGAAGGGGAAAAAGAGGGGGAAAATAATGAGACCATTGTAATGGCATAATCAATAACATATACTAAAAAAAAAACAGTGTATACGTCCTATAAATGTTAGTTACTAGTGTGGCTATTGCTATTTGCATCTGTTTTAATCTGCAGAGTTTTGTTGTTCACAGTGTTAATTTGTTTAAAAAAAGAAAAATAATATAGTTATTATTTTTAACTATAGTATAACTTCCTGGTTAGATTTCTTAGACTGTGTGTATCATCAGTTTGAGATCCAGTTCAATTCAAGAAACAGTTATTAGATGCCTACTGTGTATAAGTGCTGTGGTGGAGGGGCACACATTAATAAGATATATAGAGTGTGGCATAAATAACACCCATGTTTTATGAGCTGATAATCTATACCAAATCTTTTATTACAAAATTGTAAGCATATAATTCTGTAACACAACAATATCACACTGAAGCACATCATATGACATTCTGGGTGAAAATTTCAAATTACCATCCATCTTATGCTAGACATTCATATACCCTCCCAACCCATACTCAGTGGTGTTACTTCTGCCCAACCCTGAATTTCCTGCTCTCCTAGAGTTTTTAAACTGGCAGGAGAGAGGAAATATATTCAGAGGTTAAGTGTTATACAGGAAAAAACATTGCTATACTTTTTATATCAGATAAAAAGTAGTTCACAAAAGACCTAGACTAATTCTGAATGCTTAAGAGTCAGGAAGGTTAGATGAAGAGGGTAGGCGTTTCCAGGTGAAGTGAATAAGAGTTGGGAAAGTACATGGTACTTGAACAAGAGTGAATTGGACAACCTTGGGGTGGCTTAGAATGGAAGACACATAGCACAAATAAGGACACAAGCCAGTGAACTCTCACTGCAACATGGGAAAATGTGCAAAAAACTTTACAAAATAGGATCATTGAGGAGGGGCAGGAGATGACATTGGCTCAAATATTTTAGTATTAAACCTGGGGAGGATAGTGATACCATAAAAGAGAAAATGAGTGTGATTTGGATTAGGTTTTTGGGAGGAAGACAGGTTCTACCTTGGGCCTGCTGGATTTGAGATATAGTCAGAAGCCTAGTTACTATTCTGCCATTCTTGGAGGCTTTCCTAAAAATTGCTCTGTGGATGGAACAGGCAGATATTAGGGTAATATGATTCCTGATGGATGGCAGGTTCCTCTCAGATGTGACTTGCAGGAACCTTGTAATTGAAAACTTATTATATAAGGGGACTGTCCTTGGCCCATGGGACCCTTCCAACTCTCCTTTTTTGAACATTTTCTCACCTAGCCTTTGGATGTAGGCCATGGCATCATCATTGTGCATAGTGTGTAGTGACAGGGCCCTTTAAGTTTTATTGGCATTTGAAATAGAGATCATTGACTAATAAGTTGTTTCATTAAGGGGTGTTGCCAGAGAGGAAACAGGAGAAACACCTGTCAGCCTTTTTCTAGCCTGTGTGCTGTGAATCATCTAGTTTGGTTTTTCAGCCTCTACAGAAAAAGGGTCTAGGTGAAGAGGAAAAAAAGAATTATATTAATGGTAAAATATTTTCTGGTCTAGAGAATTCATTCCTTGGTCAAAATAGGTATGATTTTTAGATACAGATGAAAATATTTTACCAATACTTCCTGATCTATGTGAGTAGCTGTATCATTCACTATACTTACGGTGGTAAACATTTGCTACCGGGCAGAGTGTGAACTATCTAGGAAGCTCTTTCTGCTGGGTCGTGGTCCTAATATTTTCTCTGAGTTAAGCATTTGTGTGTGAGGTCTTTTTTTTTTTTTTTGCTTTAAGAGGAGGGCAGTGTTGTAGGAGGTTTTGAGCAAGAGGCAAGAGTTTGGTACTTTGTGGATTGTTATCACCCTGCAAGACCCTTCGCAACTTCCTCTTGCCGCCCACAGCAGAATACGGAAACCCTGCTGTATCAGGCCACTTCTGCAATTACAGTCACAATTCAAGGGGATCCTTCTTTTACACTACACCCTTCTGTTTTGAGACTTTGTTTGCTTTTGAAAATGAGTCTTTCGTGGTGGAATGCCCAACTGAGCCTTCATCTCTCCTCTCTCTCCTCTCTCTTTGCTGCCCTGCAGTGCTGCAGTTGAAGCTCCAGCAGCGGCGGACACGAGAAGAACTGGTGAGCCAAGGGATCATGCCGCGTAAGTACCACTCTCTTTCAGCACTTGATTGAGTTGCTTTTAGGACAAAATTGTGTGTACCCAGTATGCCCCGGGAGGCATCCAACAGAATACAAGGGCAACAGGTTTCATCTTTCACTCTGTTTGCTTTTGTTTTTCCAAGTTCAGGGGCTCTCAGTCACTAATAGTGAAGATAACTGCCCTAATTGATTGAGTTCAGTGAAACAAACAGCATTACATTTAACAGTGCCATCATTAGCTTTTGAATTGCACCTTTAAAGGGTTTCTACACCTGTTACACTTCCCTTTATAGGAGGGGTAGATCTTGATCTGGAGTACTGTGAAGAAGAACCCACTTTGTGCCTATGATTTGCCATAGTGTTGAGGTTCTTTCAGAGAGAGAAAACCTTTTTCCACCTGGTATTTTGAATCAACTGCAGTTTTACTTAGAGTGAGACCCTCAGGTACCTTGAGGCTGGTATGACTGTGAATGTGCCTGTAATGGAGACTTAGATAGGTTTGTTGCAGAGCTGGGCACAGTGCATACAGAACCACATCACTCAGGGAGAAATTAAACCAACCTTGGAAATCTGTTAGAGGAATAAGAAATTTGCTTTTAATACCAACATCATTACAAACTGAGTGGAAGCAGGAACCAGCAAGATTTTGCTCTTTTTGACATTTTTTTTAAGTCATCAACAGTGAGCTTAGGCGCTCCTTCTTTTATTGCTACTTCGCTACTTGAATACACCCTAATAAAGTTTTTAAAAATGTCATACAACGGCTCCTAGCTTCATAGGGGGGAAGCTGATGTTTTTCACATTAACACAGTGCCTGCTGACCTACTACCACTGTGTTTTCCTAATTCTCATTCATTCATTCATTCATTCATTCAAAATATTTGAGTACCTAGTATATGCCTGCTGATACAGCAAGATAAATCTAGCTCCTGCTCTCAGGAGTTTTATATTTAGAAGGATACTGATAATAAACAAGGAGACACATAAATAAACAAGATAATTTCAAAGTATGGTAAGTGCTATGAAGTAAATCAACTGATTGGTATGTTAATAAGTAACAGAAATGAGATGGGGTAATTTTGGAGAAGATGATCAAGAAAGGCCTCCCTGAATAGGAAATAGTTGAGCGGTGATCTGAAGGATGAGATGGAGTGAGCCATTCAGAAATAGAAAGAGGGCCCAGGGAGAAGGAAAAGCAAGTATAAGGCCCTATTACAGGAAAGAGCCTGGCATGTTGAAAACCTCAAGGAAGCCATTGTGGCTGGGGCCTGGTAAGTGAGAGAACAGGGCCAGTTAAGATTCGTAAGGTGGGCGGGACCAGAATAAGGGCCTTACCAACCACACAAAGGAGGTGGATTTTATTTTAAGTACAATGGGAAGCCATTGAAAGGCTTTTATGCAAGTGAAGATGTGATTTGATTTTTGTTACTGTGATGGCAGGTCCATTTCTGAGAGCTAGAATTGTATGACAAGTATAAGGAGTCTGAGCTCTGTTTCTATTCCTAAGCATCGGTCTCAAATTTATCTTTTTTACAACGAAGTCATTTACCGACATTATGCTTCTTTTCTAGCCCTCCAGGGAAGGATTTCCCACCCCCGACCCTTAAAGTGTGAGAGAACAGATGGTTTGTGTGTGCAGTGGATCAGTAATGTGATGAGACAGGGCGGTGTTGTGCTTTACAAAACACTCCAGATGTGCCCATCTATAAACCTCTGTAGAAGAACAAGTTACCAAGAGTCTCATCTACTTATCCCTTTCACCAAGGACATCATATGCTTAGTAGCTACTTTGTGCCCAGGATAGTCCTAGGTGCTATAGAGATTAAAGAGGTATGTCATGGTGCCTGCCCTCAATACATTTAACAGTTTATTGGGTAGCTAAGCTTTACTCATACACAAAATAAAGAGTGATTCAGTGCTGATCAGTGGAGTGTTGACTGTAATTACGGTGCTAGTTCTGAGAGCATGCTGCTACTTCTCAGAATCTGAATATGTTCAGGATCTAAAAGCCATGCAGCAGTAATTGCACTCCTCCCTGCACTCTTCCCAGCCCTGCGCTCTCCCTCCTATCTTTCATTTGATATCAAGAGCTTCTGGAGATCACTGTTCAATACGATTTACTGAATGCAGCCTCCTAGCTTAAGTGCTCCATATCGTGAAGACAAGGCATGCTTCAATTTTTGGTGTTATCTGTTTATGTGTTTGTCTTTCCAACTAGACTGTGAGCTCCTTGAGAAAATATCTTATTTATATTTCTGTCCCCAGTGTCTGGCACTGAACAAATGAATGGAGACAACCATTTTTAAAGTGTGTGGGGTATATGTATGACAGACAGAAACAGATACACACAGAAACACACTGTTGCAAACTTGTTGGATTTCTGGGCATGAAATTTGAAATGATGCTCCTGTTCAGTCAGGAGCCTAGGTTAAAAAATGTTCTGAATATCTAATTGTGTAATTTGAATTGTTCTCTGTATCTGTGAAGTGAGAACAGTGGCCCTTCCTATTGGAATAGAAAAGACCTGCTTCTGTAAGAATACTGCATACTCCCTCATAAGCAAGAGCCACCTTCAGCTATGAACAACCTTGGTTTTCAGCTTTTCTAGTGAAGGAAGGAAGTAGCAAACTCTTAGATTATGAGAGAGAATGTTGAGGCCTGGGCATAGCTTCCAGTATGAAATCCCCTGCTCATCTACATGGCTGTTTGTACACAGATAGGGTCCTGAGTTCCCAAAGATGTGGCCCACACAGTGCCAGCCTCCTCCCCGCCCCCCGTACTGTGAGTGACCTGCTTCCTCACCACAGCTCTGTACTCACTGCCCTGATTCCTGTTGTAATCTCTGCCATCTTTCATCAACATCTCTGCGTTTTTCAGAGAAAATATAAGCAATGTTGGGGGCAGAGCATAAATGACCAGCAGGTTGTTGCTGGTTATTGGAGATTCGGAGACCTGAAAAAGTAACATCTGGTTTGAAGTGCCTACTTCCATTTCCCATCTTGCTGGCCTGAAGAGTTTCTGAAAAGTACCTTCATTTTTATATTTGTTTGTTGTCCAACTTAGGAAGTAGGTGGGGCCCGCAAGCTGGGAGAACAGAGTAGTGTAGTATGGCTGTATTCTGCTTCATCACTTATATGTTTATATTTTTTATCAAATTCTTCTCATCTCAATCTTTTTTTTCTAGCTCTGAGAATAAAACCCACCCATACTGTTTCCCAGATTACTCACACACAGTTCCCATGTAGGACTGGCTTTCACTTCTGACATCGTATCTGTGGGACACTGTCTCCAGTGGCTCTCTCGCCTTCAGGGTTGGTCATGTTTCTGCATGTCTCTCAGAGTTGGGCTATGGCCTTTCCATAAAGTTCAGGGGACTAAAGGATCTCTCAATTCCTACACACTTCTCTCTGCTGCTTGATATGCTCTGTTCATGATGGCATCTAAGCTATGAGGTATAGAAGTTGGTTTCTGATGTATTTTTAAACAGGATCATTTCCCACAATCCTTCATTCTCATCATGTAAACACATGTCTCCTTTAACACCACTGAAACCCTACCAAATACAGTGTGCCAGATAGCAAAGGATTACATATTCCAGGCCTTAAGCTTTCTTTAATGATGTCCGAAGCTCTGCATGTCTTGAGGGAGAGTAGAAATGGCAGACAGGAAGCTGGTATTTAACTCCAAAGATAAAGATCAGGAATGCTTCTGTATTCAGAGAGAAGACTCATAGAAGAGATGAGTCTTGTGTGGTACACTTTGGTCTCAAACAAAGCATCCCCCACAGCCTTTCTCTTTGACATTTAAAGGTACACAGGATCATAAGGTTAAGGTGAAAACTAAGAAAAATGTTCTGGCAATGAAAGCTGCTGCAGAGGAATAACCTTTTAAAGGAAAGCATGGAAGTTCTGACCCAGACAAACGAGAAAAAAGTCTCCTGTACTCTTTCTGGATATGAGAGGAGAAACTTGTTTGTCTCTTCCTCCTCTACCTTTTGTCATTCTGTTGTGAATTCTTGAGAAACTTCCCACAGAGTGGCGTGTTTCTGATGCTATAGTTAACCCTCAGTTTATTATCTACCAAGTGCTTGTAGTAGAAAAAGCTTGGTACCTTGGCAAGCACATGAAGAGATTATTTTTTTTGTCCTACAGATCTCTAAGGACCTTGCTGTGTTTCTTGAGTGACCTTGTCTTTTCATCTTAAGTGGTGCTTCTGTGCACCCAGCCAGTGTCATTGGTGGTAGCATTTGCCTTCGAGTGGTTGGTAGAACCGTGGAGTGTGAACCGTAGAGTGCGAGGGCAACACAGCTCAGCCAGTCAGTGTCAGTCCACAGGCCTCACAGACTGCCTTGCCCTAAAAGGCACTCAAACCAGTTACTAAGTGAAAAAGTGAACAAATTGGCCACTTGTTTAACTGGTTCATGATCCGTAAGTGGGCCCTGTGCGTCTCACATCGAAACTGAGGAGAGTGGCTTCATGTCATGAGTTCCTGTAGTTCTGTATTTTTAATAAACTTCATTACATCTTGACTTCCTAACACTTCAGTTCTACAGTTTGATCCCTTTGTCACGGTTCAGCTGTCAGTGTTAGCTGAGTGGTCTGCACAGAGACAGGGTGGCCTGGCTGTAGCACTCATTGCTAACCTAAGCTGTTCCTCTACCGGGCCCCAGTGTGAGCTGAAAGCCTCCTCCTCATCAGACTGTAGCAGTCTCTACACCAAGAAAAACATAATTCTAAACTTTGCAAAGTTTAATGGCTGGAAGTATCAGGTTTGATTACTATGTTCCCTTTTCCTATGAATCTAAAATTCTTCTTAATATTTTTGTTATTTGTAACTTGGAAGAATTATTGTTTATATTATTCTTCACCAAATATAAAACTGAGTTTCAAGATTCTCCCTCCTGACTTCTGGCCAAGATGGAGGCGTAGGTAGACACACTGTGCCTCCTCACACAACCAAAATAAGGACACAACAATTTAGAAACAAATAACAACCAGAACTGACAGAAACTTGAACCATATGGAAGTCAGACAACCAAGGAGTTGAAACAGACACATTCATCCAGACCAGTAGGCGGGGTGGAGTTGGGCCGCCTAGCAGAGAGGGGTTGTGGCACAAGAAGTGGTGACACAAGGCACGCAAGGTACCTCAGGCGTGTAAGACGGCAGCGCCTGGTCCCTGGGCGCTCAGGCCACAGCTGGAAGACCCCTGGGTGTGGGTTGGCAACTGTGAAGCAAGGCACTGCGTGCCAGATGCCTGGCTGACTGGGTGGTGGTCCCACATTCGAACACAGATAAACGAGGCAGAAACTGGGGAGTGAGACAGACTGCGCAACCCAGGGTCCCAGCACCGGGAAATTAAGCCTCAAAACACGGATTGAAAACACTTGTGGGGGTTGAGGTGTAGGGAGAGACTCCCAGCCTTACAGGAGAGTACATTGGAGAGACCCACAGGGTCCTAGAAGGTACACAAGCCCACCCACATGGGAATCAGCACCAGAAGGGCCCAGTTTGCTTGGGGGAAGTGGCAGAAGGGACTGAAATCTGAGAGAGAGCAAAGCAAGTGCCATTGTTCCCTCTCTGAACCTGCCCCAACATACAGCATCACAACACAGCAACTGGGTTGCCCTGCCCTGGTGAACACCTAAGGCTCTGGCCCTCATTCGTAATAGGCACGACCTGACCAAAAGTTTATGGCTCAAACAGAAGAACAAGTCAAAGCCCCAGAACCAATACTTTTAAGTGACCAAAAGATAGCCAGCCTATCGGATGCACAGTTCAAAGCACTGGTGACCAGGATGCTCACAGAATTGGTTGAATTTGGTCACAAATTAGATGAAACAAATGAAGGCTACGCTAAGTGAAATGAAGGAAAATGCACAGGAAACCAATAGTGATGAGAAGAAAACTGGGACTCAAATCAATGGAGTGGACCAGAAGGAAAAAAGAAACATCCCATCAGAAAAGAATGAAGAAACAAGAATTCAAAAAAATGAGGAGAGGCTTAGGAACCTCCAGGACACCTTTAAACGTTCAAACATCCAAATTATAGGGGTACCAGAAGGGGAAGAGGAAGAGCAACAAGTGGAAAGATGATTTGAACGAATAATAAAGGAGAACTTCCCCAATCTGGCAAAGGAAATAGACTTCCAGGAAGTCCAGGAAGCTCAGAGAGTCCCAAAGAAGGTGGACCCAAGGAGGAACACACCGAGGCACATCATAATTACATTAGCCAAGATAAAAATGAAGGAGAGAATCCTAGAAGCAGCAAGAGATGAGACAGTTACCTACAAAGGAGTTCCCATCAGACTGTCAGCTGATTTCTCAAAAGAGAACTTGCAGGCAAGAAGGGGCTGGAAAAAAGTATTCCAAGTCATGAAAGGCAAGGATCTATATCCGAGATGATTCTATCCAGCAAAGCTTTCATTTAGAATGGAAGGGCAGATAAAGTGCTTCTCAGATAAGGTCAAGTTTAAGGAGTTAATCATCACCAAGCCCTTATTATATGAAATGATAAAGGGACTTATCTAAGAAAAAGAAGGTAAAAAACATGTACAGTAAAATGACAGCCAACTCACAATTATTAACAACCATACTTAAAACAAAAACAAACTAAGCAAACAACTAGAACAGGAACAGAACCACAGAAATGGAGGTCACATGGAGGAATAGCAACATGGGAGTGGGAAGAAGAGAGAGGGGGAAAGGGTACAGAGAATAAGTAGCGTAGATGGTAGGTAGAAAATAGACAGGGGGAGGGCAAAAGAACAGTATGGGAAATGTAGAAGCTAAAGAACTTAAGACACATGGACATGAACTAAAGCAGGGGAGTGTGGGTGGGAGGGGGTGTGCGGGGTGGAGGGGAACAAAGGGGGGGGAATGGGACAACTGTAATAGCGTAATCAATAAAATATATTTTTAAAAAAGATTCTCCCTCCTGAATACATATGGATCAAATGCATTTTGGTAAAGGTCTTTTAAAACTAATTTCTCTTTTTGTAATCCCTAAGAAGTTTCAGAGTTTCTTGTAATGAGAAAGCAACTAGGATGTCATGCGATCTACATTCTCCAAATTACTGTGAATTCGGAAGAACTAGCCTCTAGACCAGCCCTGCTCAATAGCTCTTTCAACGATGACAGAAATGCTCTACAATAGTAGGCACATGTGCTGTTGAGCACTTGAAATGAGACTGGCTTGAGTAAGGAGCTGGACTTTTAATTTAATTTAATTTAAATTAAAATAGTTACGTGTGGTAGGTGGCTATTTTATTAGACAATGGAGTTTTAGACCTTACTGTGCCTCTTAGGACCAAGGTAACTTTGGGCAACTCAGTTAACTTTTTTGAACTCAACTTCAACTTTTAGAAAATGAGGGTAATAATACCTGTCTTACCTACTCCACAGAATTAGTTTGGAGATAAATGAGATGATATGTTGTTCATTATTTTGAAATTATTATTCTCGGTGAACAATGAGAGGAGCATTAGCTTCGATCTACTGTCTCGTGAATCTGAAAGCAGCTTTTATTGGGTTGGCCAAAAAGTCCGTTACCTTTTTTCTATAAAATAAGACACATTTTTCATTTTCACCAAGTAACTATTGGTTTGGCTATTTTGAACATGTTGGCTGTCTCCTGTTATTGGCTTCTAGTGGGTAGAGACCAGGGCTGCTGCTGAACATCGTCCAATGCATAAGACAGCCCCACAGTGAAGAGTTATTTGGGCAAAATGTTAGTGGTACCAATAGTACCAAGAAACTTTGCAAGCCACTTTTGCCACATTCATCCAGTCACAGCACTTTCTCCATACACTACACAAATCTTTCTTTTGCGTTTCAGTTGCGTGTTTACATTTCTTGAAATAAAGCATAATATGTCAAAATATTGCATATTTTTTCCATCTTTAATATTAAAATGGCTGCATAAAGATTCGCCAGTTTTGGCGCTGGCTGGTGAGGCTCAGTGGATTCAGTACCAGCCTGTGTGAACCAAAGGGTTACCAGTTCAATTCCCAGTCTAGGGAACATGCCTGGGTTGCAGTCCAGGTCCCCAGTAGGGGGAGCATGAAAAGCAACCATACATTGATATTTCTTACCCTCTCTCCCTCCCTTCCTCTGTCTAAAAAAAGTAAATAATTTTTTTTTAATCCACAAATTTTTATCTTTTTTTAAAATGCACTCTGATATAACAGCTGTCACAATACAACCTAACAGAATTGTTTTGAATGACGTTAAAGAAAATTAAGCACTGCTAGAGCCATTGTATGGAAAAGAAGTAATGAAGTTTTTGGCCAACCCAGTTTATATATATATCAGTAATTTCTGTCAAATCCAGTGTTTGCGAGCAGGAACTATTTTCAGTAAATAAAAACCTCCTTAATTCAACTTTGTTCCTACCCATGGATTTAGCAGTTGCTGAAAATCATCATGAAACAAAGAACTACTAACCAACATTGTTCTCTGTTAAGATTGTCCCCTTTTTGGTCCTGTATTTGGTCCTGTAACGGGACTGTCATGTTATTAGCTTGCCTTCTATAGTGGTTGATGTTTCTTTTTTAACCGCTCTTAAAACAATTAAACTAGTGCCTCAGTTGGAAATCATGTTTGTTTGTTTGTTTGTTTGTTTGTTTCTGGGCAACTTGCCAAGAGACAGAAATGTTCACCAGTGGGGACATAGTAGTGATTTCAGAGCAGAAGATGGTCTGGTTTGAGGCTGAATTGCCCTTTTGTTTTTTAAACTTACAAAGATTTAGATGACAAAATCTTAGGCTTTAAGGAAATGGCATTTATTTGTTATTAATCGAAGTATTATACCATTAGAGAGATACATGTCTCGATGGAGACTTTGTAAATTATGAGTTTGGGAGGGGGCTGGGTGAGAATATGTCCTCACTTGGGCCATGGTGGTTTCCCATTTTCTCCAGTCCACTTGGGAGTTGCTAGCAGCTCTGTGTGGTCGTCTCTGAGCTGCTGTCCCTGCGAACCAAAGAAGTTTGGCCAACATCTGACCAGGGCCCCCTTCCAGCTTGGGCACAGAAAAGACACCCCCCACGCTCTGCAGTTTGCCCACGGCTCATCTCCGGTCAGTGCCCCTAAGCTCCTGCTGGTCTCGGAGGCTCACCTCACTTTCACACACATTACTGTCACCCATGTGGCTCTTTTAGGTACACAGATATCTTTGGATGAACCTAGTTTCCTTTTTTGTTTTAATTGAGATATAATTGACATATGACAGGATATGGGTTTCAGGTGTACACCATAACTTTTTTCTTAAGCAGACCCCCCGCCCCCACCACCTTGAGATGATGTGTCTCCAAGCACAAGAGTGTCATCGTTTAGCTGGAGTTGAATCCCAAATTTAAATGGCATTTGTAAAACGTGTGTTCTGGAATTGGGGCTCACCTGATCCCTACATTTGCAGTTGAGAGAAAATTGTGTTAGGCATGTGGCCTCAGTAGTATCTTCCCTTTTATCTCAGGCAACAATCAGCTGGGTCCTCAGTCCCAGGTGGCTTATGTTACACTTCTGTTAGATGTCAATCAGCATCCTCGTCTCCCTGCTGTTGTAGGGGATACTCCTCGGTCAGTGACTAAGATAAAACCCCCATTTTGGCCAGTTGCTAACAAATCCTAAAATAGGACTCTAGAATAAGTTGTGTGTTTATGTCCTGAGCCATATTCATTGTTGAATTTAAAGAAGAATCCAACAGGGAGCTCTGTTAAACAAGCCATCAAAAAAGGTTTCCTTGATATGAGTTCTTGATACAATTTAATATCTAAAAGGTACTGTAGGTATTCAGTTTCATTTAATAATTAGTTTTGGAAATGTGTGAGATATCCAAAGTCAATTTCTTTTCAAGATAGTAAATGAGTAAAGGAGTTTGTAAAGTCACTTGTTGAAGCTACTCACTAATTTTACCTGAATAGTATACAAGTAAATCCTAAAGCATTACACACCCATGAGGGAGCCCTGCTAGATAGCTGATGATGGTGGTTATTTAAAATTCTTCAGCTTAGTGGGATGTTATTTTCAGAAGGGCAAAGGTGATTTGGGACTTGCATCTACACAGATGACTTAGGAACATTGATTATGGGGCTTCAAAAAGAGGTGACAGCTTGTGTGTGTGTGTAGTGTGTGTGTGTGTACGTGCGCATACTAGGATCACGATTGATTCAGAGCATTGCACCAGGCAGTGGTGTGAAAGCCAGATACAAACATGGCTGGCATATATGTCAAAAAGGAGCTTGGAAGTTAGGTCCAAAATATTTAACCCCTGATACTTTAACCTTTTGGAATTCACGGTACCTGTTAATGCTCATGCTACACAAGATGGTGCACCGACCTTTTCTCCCAGTCTGGAGTCTCTTTCACCATCAGTGAGTCAAGGGTGCAAGACTGGAGCAGCTTCTGGGAAGGTAAAGAGTTAGCATCCTTGAGTCGCCACTGTATGTATTCATTCTTGGTACTTGGCTTTCCTGCCTATTTGGGTGGAGGTGACAGTCCTGGGCGGTGGCACGCCTAAATACCAAAACAGGATGTGTACGAAGCACGTTTTCTGACAGTTAGTTTGGATCCTTACTTGACCCAGAATGTGTGGTTCCTTCCTCAGACCCTTCCACCCAACTCTTTCTTTGGTTCACGTGAACTCATTTCTGGTTTTTGTTGGTATGGCCAGTCTTTGGAAATGTTGATACAACTCTTTGATTAATGATCTTTGTTATAGGATATTTTTATAGGCATTTCGGTACGATAGCTAAAAACAGTAAAACAAAAAACGAAAGTCAGGCCCAAGTAGCTCTCAGCATTTGATTCCATATGTGCTGCTTTCCTCAGAAGGAGGATGGCACAGAAAAACAGTGAAACAGTAAAAGTGCCTCAAGCTTAACAGCTTCTAACAAAGTACTTTCACTTTCAGGGCTAACAGTCATCAGAGTAGTATGTGTAATTGCCATTTTGTGGATGAGGATACCGCGGCTCAGAGGGGTTGCATGACTTGTCCAGAGTCACACTACCACTAAAGGACAGGCAGATCCCACCCGGGTTTCTGGCTCTAAGCTCCATGCTAATTACTGAAGATCATGGTCTGATGGTTCTTGCTGACATAGGAATTTTATGACGGTATAGCCTGCTGTACTTTCACCAAAATTTCCACTTTGAAAATAGTGTCCGGTCAGGAGCCCATAGTTGGTAGGGTAAGATAAAAGTTGGTGGTGGGGGTGAGAGTAAACCTGTCATTTTTAAGCTTCCAAGTCGCTGCTCTTGTCTGCTGGTTTTGAGTCGTAAAGGCCAAGGGCATGCATGTTTCCTCATCTGTCACAATAACCATTGTAAATCAGAGGTTCTTAACTTCTTTTGTGCCATCGATGCTCCTTAGAAAATCTTACACATTCTCTCTCTAGACAATTGCCCAAGCAAGTACTCAAAATCCAGCATGCAGTTTCTAAGGTTTCATAGATACTCTAAAGCCGGTACAGAGTTCCCCAGGTTAAGAGCCTCTGCTCTGCCTGGATGCAGAATCCTAAGAAAAATCACCTAACACTAGTAGTTAAAACCCTTACACAACCAGTGACACAGCTGACCTCTGCACTTCTGTTGTTCATTGTGTGAGTGACACTCCATGTCTCCTGTATCGACACTGGCGAACCTCGGTGCTCCTTACTTTCTCCACGCTGAGTCCAAGGGCCGTGTTTCCTCCGCACTGCCTTCCATTGATTGTGACTGTCACACCCTGGGTTCTGATGGCACCCTTCGGAATCCATCCCTGCCTACTCAGGCCCTTGCCAGGGGTGTGACTTAGAAATGCTTGCTTTGCAACTCGAAGCATTAGTTCTGAAAGGGGCTCAGGAAATTAAGCTTTTTGCCAGTGTATGAGCACCTACCCAGGCCACAGAGTTGAAATTATGAATTAAGCTGTTGAGAAAGTTATCAAGTCCTTACTAAGTGTACTTTTTAGTCATTCCGCCCCTGGTGGTGAAGAATGAAGAAATAAAAATCTTTACTTTCTTGTCAGCAGTGTCACCTTTCCTCTGCCTTTTGGACTAGGGAAAAAAATGGCTTTTTAAATTTTAGTGGTACCAGAATCCTCAAAGAGCTTAACTGAAGTTTAAAAGTTTTGCTCTGACTGGTGTAGCTCAGTGGATTGAACACCAGCCTGCAAAACCAAAGGTCACTGGTTTGATTCCCAGTTGGGGTACATGCCATGGCTGCAGGCCAGGTCCCCAGTTGTGCGGGTTGGTGTGCAAGAGGCAACCACACATTGAAGTTTTTCTCCCTCTCTTTCTCTCTCCCTTCCCTTTTCTCTCAAAATAAATAAATAAAGTCTTTAAAAAAATAAAATTCTCAAAGCCCAGGAATCTTCACTCCAGAGACATTCTAATGCAAATGGTTCTTGGACTACACTTGGAGAAACGGGACCAAGGGCTGCTGGTATCTCTCCCTTTTTAATTTGTAGTAATGGCGCAGACCAGTGATTTTCAACCTTTTTCATCTCATGGCATACAAACTAATTACTAAAATTCTGTGGCACATCAAAAAATACATTTTTTAGCCAATCTGACAAAAAAGGGTATAATTTTGATTCATTCACACCAGACAGCTGTTGTTGTGTTGGTTATTGTTATTTCTTTATTTGACAGTCTAAGAGAAAAGAGGTCAGTGCCCCTGACTAAGTAAACAGTCAGGTATTGCCTGTTTTAAAAAAGTTTACAGCACTTTAGTTGAAAATTTCTGGTGTAGACTATTGTTATTCTCTTCTCACCAGGAGTTCTGAAGTAGAGGATAGCCCTGTCCACATAACTCAAGAGTTGATATCAAATTACTAAGACAGTTGAGGCTGTATTATATAAAATGATCGAGCATAGAGAACATGCGAACCCCTGTCTCCAGTGCTGGGAAAAGCCTGCCTCGCCTGCCTCTCGTGTGGCCTTGCACCATGTCGTGGTCAGTTTGGCAGAGCGAATGAACTGCCTGGAGCTGCATGACAGACTTCTGTGCTAGGGCCTCGGGATGTGGCAAGACTCAGTTAACTTTTAAAGGAGTTCCATTATTCAGTGACTCCTGCTATGTTAGCCCTTCAAAAGAGGGTTGGAGGGAAAAGGAATGGGAGAAGGTAGGCCCCCTTGAATTTTGCTAAAGTCCTCCCTTCTGTCCCTCCCATTGCCAATAATAGAAAAAAGGACAAGGCAGCATTTCTTTCCAAAGGAATAATCAGGGGAAGAAAGCAAAATGTGGAACAGATCAAAGTCAGATTTTTGTTTTTGTTTTTATTTTTTTATTTTTTGCTGTCACATTTCTTTGGGGGAAAAGGTTCTTGATTAGTGACGTATCCTTTCTCCAACCCACCACTATCTTTCCCTTCCTCCTCTCTCTCTTATGCTGAAATATATGTACATAAAAAGATCTGGATTTTGAAATCAGAAGAGCTAGACTCTAGTCTTTGTTCTGCAGTTGATGAGGATGTGATCTCAGGCAAGTCAGTTCTGCATTACGAGTATATCGTGTGGAAAACAATAGCTCGAGTAAGGTATTTCCCAGTGCCCTATGCAAACATCAGGGATAAAATGAGGAAGCCATTTACAGCGAGTCTCTTTATGTTACCCTCAGGGGCCTTTTTGTCGGGGGCAGTATTGATGGACACAATCCTGCTTTCTTTCTTCTCCACGTTTTACTTCCTCTAGTACTGGCTGAGAGCAGAGTTCCGTAGGGCCCTGTGTGCCACTCCTGTCACCCATTTCCTCCTACTCTTCTCTGTGTTCACTGTGCTCTGCCACTCGGGCCTCCTTCGTGTTCCTCTGTCACCGAGGCAGTGTTTCACTCAGGGCCCTCCCTAGCTGTTTTCCTTGCTTGGAAGGCTCTTCCCCAGATGGCTGCAGGGCTCACTCCCTTCCTCCAGATCTCTGTTCAAATGTTACAACAGAAAGTCTTAACTGCCCTGGCTGGTGTAGCTCAGTGGACTGAGTGCTGACCTGTGAACAAAAGGTGGCTGGTTCAATTCCCAGTTAGGGCACATGCCTGGATTGTGGGCCAGGACCACAATTGGGGGCACGTGGAGGGCAACCACACACTGGTGTTTCCCTTTCTTCTTCCTTTCCCCTCTCTCTAGAAAAATAAATAAATAAAATATTTTAAAAAACTAAGTCTTAACTAGTCACTCAGTATGAATTGCTCCCACCTATTTCTCTCCATTGCGTACCCTGCTTTATATTTCTTCATAGTATATATCACTTCCTACTGTGTTGTATGTTTTATACTAGAGTGTAAGCTGCACGAGAACATGGGTATCCCAGCACCAAAACAGGGTCTGACATGTGGGCTCTCAATAAATACTTTTTTGGGAGAGTGCACAAGTAACTACCTGTTAGTACATCTTAGTCTTTCAGGGACGCAAACCTCAGGACTCTGCTTCCTCACCTCTTTCTCCTCAGCCTGTTGCAGTTGGTTTCTGCCCCCACCAACCCACTGGCATAGCTCTGAGTCCATTAGCTATGTCCTTAGTGTAAGTAGTCCTCTGGAAACTTTGCAAACCTTATTTCGTCTGCTTGTCCACTGTTAACATCTCTCTCTTTTTATGCCTACACCTTTTTTCTTGAGACTTACTCCTGACACCTGCTTTGCCTAGCCCTCTCCTGCCTCTGTGAGCCTCAGGTTTCTGTCTAGGCTCTTTTCATCACCCATGTTTAAATTCTGGGATTCCTAGGATTCAGACTGGAGACAAGTATTATTTTGTCTCCATATTGTATCACATTATCCCTAGATGATGATGATGATAATGATAATGATCTTTACACACGCACACCCCACTTGCACATCTCTTAATAGGATGTCTCACAATCAGCTCCTACGTAACACTGAACTCAATCTCTCACACCCTGTCCTAAGCTTATCCTCCTGTATCCCCTGTCAGGAAGTGTTAACGGCACACCATTCACCCAGTCATTCCATTTTGTTCTTCTAAATGGCCTCCCAATCACTACTAAAATGATCTTGTACAAATGCAATTCTCATTATTTTGCAGTTCCTGCTGTAATAATGGATTTCAAGCAGGGGCCATCAGTAGACTCTGAAATGATTAGGTAAATGGTGGTTAGGGAACAGAATTTTCACATGTCCTCAAAACGTTACCCCACAGATAACATATTAATTACAAAGGGTAAAGTGCTCTGGTGTCACCTTTCAAACCTTTAGCACCATCAGTGGTTGGACAACGTGATATGTGCCTTCTGATATTAAATACACATTACCTAAGTAGTTTTCTTGGCAAAAACGTTTAACCTAAATCTTATCATGAGGAACCAGATTCAAAATATAGGTCATTCTTTCTGCAAGACAGTTGACTTATATACTTAATTCAGTGCCATGGGAAATGGAAAAGGTAGGAATACCCTTCTACTTGTGACTAAAGAGGCAACAACCAAATGTAGTGTGTAACTCTTGGTTCAACCTTGGATTGAGGGGGGTGGGAATTCAGACAGCTATGAAAGCCATTTTGTGGGAAATTGAGGAAATTCAAATATGGGCTGTAAATTAGATTACATTATTGAATTAATAATAATTTTTTCTTAGGTGTAAGAAAAGTATTTGGTTATGTAAGAGAATGCCCATATTCTTAGGAAATGCATAGTGAAGATTTTAGGGATGAAATGTGATTGTTATCTGCAGCTAACTTTCAAGCGATTCCTTAAACAACAAAACATGTGCATGCCTGTGTGCAAGTGAGAAAGTGAGGTAAAACAAATACAGCCAAAAGGTGCCTGGTGAATCTAGGTCAGAGTTACAGGGCTGTTCGTTATTTGCTCTTTCAGCGTTTGGGAGTTTGAAAAATTCCAAATTAAAAGGAGGCGTGGGAAGGAGAGAGCATGTGAGTTCAGGCAAGGGGTGACATGAATATAAGCCAATTATCAGGTGTGTTTCTGCTTGTTTCATTTTTTAACATAAAACATCACGTTGGAAATAACTCTCCCAAAGCCCCTCCATGCAGTCTGGCCTCCTTTGACACAGCCCAGGCAGAGGTATTGGGGTGCTTCATTACAGCCTTGCAAGGGGAGAAAGGTGACTCCCTCCCCACTTGACCTTTTTTTGTAGGGGTGAGGCTCCTTTTTTCTTTCTCTGGTGTCTGGCTGGAACAGAACAATTATTGTCTAAAAGTTTTCTGTCTTGCTGGGCTGCCCTTTCCTCTGGTCCCTTGGCTTGTGAGGGTGGGTTTCGTTAGGGCCTTTTTGGTCCACCTTCGTTGGCATTTCCAGGTTGCTGACTTCTTCAGCCTCATGCATGAGGCAAAAGAAAACCCAGGAAACTTACCACTTTGTCATTCTTCATGTCAAACTGCTTATGTTTGTTTAATATACAATGTGCAGAGAGTTTTTAGTTGTAATTAGTGGGAGGAAGAGAGAAAAGTAGGTCTGCTACATCTTCCCGGATGCAGAAGTCCCTACAGGAATACATGAAAGCTCTTCATGGGCTGGGCCCTGCCTCCCTCTCTAGCCGCACTGTCCCCGCATGAACTCCTAGGTTCAACCATATCAGACTACTCGTAGTCCCTGGAAATTGGGCACTTTCATACCTTCATGCTCTTGCTCTTCCTCAGCCTCAGATGACCTCCTGACTCTCTTCCTTGTGTCTTGGTGATTCTGTTTTGTCCATTTGTATTTTCTCTGTAAAACCTACCTGGACAGTTCACACACTTCCCTCAGGCTGAATGTAGGCTGCGTGTTGCCTTTTCTGTCCTGTGTAGCACTTTCAGTTACCTCTGCAATCGTACTTCCATATTGTGTTGTGATTCTATGTCTTTTTTCCTAAGTAGACCATGAGCTGCCTCTGAGGGCCGCCATTGAGGGCTGGGACCCCTTCCTGTTTATCCTTGTTCTTGGTAACTAGCATGGTACTGCGGGTCCTCAAGGGACATTGCTTCATTCAGCATCATTCTGTTTTAATGTTGATGAGATGTTGTAGGAATTGAACTTTTTAAAAATCCTCATTGCTTTTAGAGAGAGAGGAAGGAAGAGAGAGAAATGTTGATGTGAGAGAGAAACACCCACTGGTCACTGTGCGCACTCAGACCACGGAGCAGACTCACGACCCAGGCCCCCGCCCTGACCGGAAATCTAGCCCGCAACCCCTCGGTTACGTGAGGACGCTCCAGCCAACTGAGCCACACCAGCCGGGGCAGAACTTAACTCTTATTTGCATCAATTAGCCTGTGGTAAAATTGAGTTCATGAAACGCTGTTTCACTTACAGTTGCAGAACTTGTCGATGGTGTTAAGTGAGGACTCACTGTAGTTACTTAACATTTGGTTACTGGATAGAGGGATAGATGAACGTATTTCTAGTTTCACACCTAGGTCGTTGAGTAAATCTCTCCCACACACACACACAGCCCCTGCTGATGCACTGCGTGTGTGCCCGCTGTGTCTGCAGTGGGACAAAATCCAGCAGGCTTGCCCGAAGGAAGGGCTCCTTGGCCCATGGCTCTCTGTTGGCCTCTGTTAGCTGTAATATGTTCATAGCCTTGAGTCCCTTTGACCATACAATTGATGGAGAGCTTCTGGAGTAGTATCTTATCGAGGATGAGAACCATTATTTTTGTTTTGTTGGCACTGAATAAGGTGACATTCAGACCCAGGCACCTAATAAATATTTCTTAATGATATGATTAGGAAATAAGTCTTGATGGTTAATTGCTATTCTTCCTTGCTGAGATTTATTTCCAGAACTGCTTTGTGGATCCTAGACTTCCACGTTTAAATAAATCTGGGCCAGTGGTGAGAACGTGCTGTTTAATGTCTTAAATTAATATGATAGGTTGGTTTTCACAGGTCCTTGTACCTACTTCTCAGTGCTAGAATTTTTAAAAAAGATTTTACGTATTTATTTTTAGAGAGGAGCAGGGAAGGAGAAAGAGAGTGAGAAAAACATCGATTGGTTGCCTCTTGATTGGTACGTGCCCCGACCAGGGGACTGAACCTGCAACCCAGGCATTCGCCCTGACCAGGAATTGACCTGGCGACCTTTCGCTGTGCAGGACAGCATCCAAACAACTGAGCCGTGCTGGTGGGCCTCAGGGCTACATTAAATCAAGACTGCTAGGTCCCCGTGCTCCTGCACTGTAAGCCTCAAAGCCTGTAGATGCACTGAGCACAACTTTGAGCTCCCCTTGGAAGTGGTGGCAGTACAGTTTGCCCTGCTCATCTCCAGGTCCTGCATCCATGAATTCAACTAACTTTGGGCTGAAAATGTTCCAGAAAATAATGTTATGTGGTTGCTGATGTGTGCTGTGCAGTTAGGCCTGTGGTGGTTGTGTCTGTGCTGAACAGGTACAGACTTTCTTTTCTTGTCATTATTCCCTAAGCAATATAGTATAGTGACTAGTTTACATTGAATTAAGTATTATAAGTAATCTGGAGATGATTTAAAGTATAAGGGAGGCCCTGGCTTGTGTGGTTCAGTGGATTGAGTGCTGGCCTGGGAACCAAAGGGTCACTGGTTCGATTCCCAGTCAGGGCACATGCCTGGGTTGCAGGCCAGGTCCCCAGTGAAGGGCACGTGAGAGGAAACCACACATTGATGTTTCTCTCCCTCTCTTTCTCCCTCCCTTCCCCTCTACCTAAAAATAAATAAAATATTTTTTTAAAATTAAGTATACGAGAGGATTGTATAGGTTATACGCAGATACTGTGCGATTTTCTATGAGGGTAGTTTGGTATCCACGGGGAGTCCTGGAAACAATCTCCTACAGATACTGAGGGATAACTGTGTATTTTCAAAAAGAAAGTTAAAAACATTTCTTTCCTTTTAGTTCACAATGACCTCATTTAATTAGTGGAGCAAACGGGTAAGGGGAGAAAGAAAGTATGTGCTAGAGAGAGGGAACAAAGTATTAGTGGGTGGTTTTGGCCAGCCAGGGGCGGGGCCGGCATCTGGAACTGAAACTGGGATTAAGAACGCCACACCTCTCCGCCACTTCTGCGCATTTGACTTCCGTGGGGAGCTTGGTTGTTTTCCTTTCAGGACGTGCCGCACACTTCCCTTTGTTCACACACAGCCGTGCAAGTGTGCCTTCAGAATCAGCTCCCAGAGAGTGGGAGTGAAGGGTTCAGAGCTGCCTTCCAGTGCCAACGATGTATATTCCTGTAAACAGTATACGCAGTTCTGGGGTTCGCAGTGGTCTTGGGGGCTTCTCTTTCTGGGAAAATGACATTTCTGAGTAATATCCTGGCTACTCTGAGAAAACCATTAAGTCAGCAAGGAGGGGGAGGCGGCGGTCCAAGAGGAATGCAGCCCTCCGGTCAGGCACATTTATGGGTTAACGATGTATCTTTGGGGTTTTTCCACAACTAGCAGAAGTTTAAAGTAAACCCTGTTTTCCGCTTTGCTGGCCTGCCTTGTGTTTTATTCCCTCAGCACAGAAGCTTGAGGTGACTGCCGTTTGCTCCTACATCAGGAAAGCCCAGGGCTTCCCTTTTTATCACCGTTACATCTTCTCCTGCCCTCTACAGCTGTGGCCTTGAACAGAGCTGGCTGGACACACGGAGCGATGCCCTCTCAACCCCACAGCCAGTGTACTGCAAGCACTGACTGCCCAGCTCTGGTCTGTCCCCACATAAGCCTGAGAAGTGCCTGACAGGACTCTTGACAGAATCCTGAAGGACGAGGGGTCATTATCCCCTTCGTCTGTTAAATTAGCTATTGAATGCTGACCTTGCTATAAGAGAGCATAGTTAGAAATGGGGAGGGGGTGGGCGGAGGAGAGTAATGGGGGGAAACAGGGACAGCGGTAATTGAATGATAATAAAAAAAGAAATGGGGGAGAGCAGCACAAAGTGAAGGGACTACTCGAGGACTGAGAGTGAGTGGCACAGTTGTGAGGAGGTTTATTTAGAGAAGGAAGAGTGGAAGACGGAACTGGCCTGGGGGCTCCCACTGCTCAATGAATGTCCTCACAGCCTGCTACAGTGTTGGTTTTACCACATGTCAAAGTAGAATACTGGCTCCTACTGTGAGAATTGTCTTTTGGGATTGGTAATTCCCATCTTGAATTCTTCTCTTGGTCCTCATTTTTGGTTCTCTTATCAGGCTCTGAGCAGCTCTTGAGTTCCTCTGGGGTTCTCATTCCAGCTCACCTCCTGGCCTTAGTGTTGAAGGCTGCCCCGTGAGTCCCACGGTGGGCCCCAGGTTTTGAACCATGGCTTTCTGTGCCTGCAGGCACTTGAACCCCTCTTCTGAGCCACCCTTACGCCTCTTTGTGCTCAGCACTGTGGCTGAGCTGACCTTTCCACATTGCCTCCCCATCCAGTAGGATCGTTCTCTACTTTTTGAAGAAGTGAAGAAACCAACCCAGAGGAACGGAAAGAGCTCTGACCTGAGAGTGAGACAGTTAGGTTGTAATCCTAACTCTGCCATTAGCTAGTCTTTTCCTGCCCTTCCTGAGTCTGTCCTTATCTGTAAAATGGAATATTAAGTACCACATAGAATCTTTAGGAAAGTTAAATTATCTAGAACAGTGCCTGCCATACAAGTAGGCACTCAGAAATAACAATATCTTCCTTGCTGTTACGTGAAAACTTTCTAACTCAGTGGAACCAAACAGAAAGTTATGTGCACTACAGCCAGTTCACCCGTCACGTGTCTCCAGTAGTGCTGCATCATCCTTCTCGTACATGAAAACGATACGCTCCCCTTCCATCAAATTCTGGACTTCGTGACTTGTTTTTCTACAAGTTGGATTTGTGCCTTAGCCCTTGGGTCAGCCATCATAGGTTGTGTAGGCAGCAAGCCAGCTGGGTTTTTAGACAGATGGTGTGCGACTGTGGCACAGACACTAGCTGACCTGTATGGGAATCAAACCCATGAGTCCACCCAGTCGCCGTGTTTGATGACAGTAGCACCTTCAAGGCACCACTTGCTTCAGAGTACTTTCTCGTTTGACTGCTGCAAGAGTTCTTAGAAGTGGACAGATTCTCACTCTACAGAAGAAGAAAATGAGACCCCCAAAATAGTCATACCCTGTGGCACACCAGTAGTAATTGGTAAAACCCAGGACAAGAACGCAAATGCCTTGATTTTCTCTCTGGGACTTCTGTGAGGTTTTGAACCCAGGATACGGCCCTAATTCTGGCTGTGCAGATGAAAGTGCTCTCCCAGCCTCCCAGTGTTCCTGTCATGTGCACTTTGTGTCGGTTTCCTACAGAGTGCTCAAGAACTCAATGCGTTATGTGCTGGGTGCTCTAGGCACTGGGGGTACTGTCAGAAGTGAAAGAAATGGCCAAAACCCCTGCCACGCCCTGATGAAGACTCTCCTACTGGTAGAAGGCTGGCAATACACAAATACGGATAGTTGCAGTATTACTGTAAAGAATGTCAGCTGGTGATGAGTGCTATGGAGAAAAATAAGGCGGAAAGGAAGCTGGGGTTGGTGGGGCAGACACTGAGTTTTCTTTTTGATTCTTTGTACCTATCGTCTCATCCATATGATAAGCTCTTCGAGAAGAGAGTAAGGCTATGAGTGCATGCCCTCCTGGTCCATCATGCCTCGTACAGATTCCTACATATCAGGGCTTTTGGAGACTGATTTCGGAGTTGAACCAGCCTTACCCAGTAGAAGCAGGTGCAGGGGGCTGTCTGCTTACCCACTGAGTTGCCCAAGACCTCCCCAGAGCAGAGTTGGGGTGGTCTGGATGGGGTGCCCTGGAATGCTCTAGTGGTTGGGGAGGGAGCCTGTGCCTTTTTTTTTTTAAGCGAACATTCGTTAAATCTAGAGCTCCCTCTGCTGTTAGAAGATGGGGTGGGCTCTCAACTGATCTTGGAAGAGAGTTTCTTTTTAATACTAAGATTAAAAGCAATTTAAAAAAAGTATTACTGGGATATGTGGAACTTTGTTCTTGGACTGCTATTGCTGAAGCCCAGCCCCCCCAACCCCCTCGGCCGCGGGGGGGGGGGGGGGCAGGTTGGGATGGAGGGAGGAAGTGCAAAGGCCCAGGCAGGATAGGGTCATATCTATGCTCTTGCTACTTTTAGCGTCTCCCTACCACTGCACTCCTGCCACAGCCAACAGCCTAGCAAAAGTTATCTCCTCACACAGTTTCACAGCTGTTCTGAAATTCTAGGGCAGCAGAAGTGAAACTAACCACTGTCGTAAATTTCTCTCTCATTGCTATTGTTCCTTACTTGAATTGAGTCAGGCCTTTCACCCTCTTATCCTTAGGGTGCCCCAACTCATCACTTGTCCCTATAGCTGAGTTTCTGACACAGAATTCTCATCCTGGTGCCATATTTGTAGAGGGTCCTGTTTGGTCTCCCACCCTCAGTGTTTGTTGTTTGCTGAGTCCAGAGCTGTGGCCCCGTGGAGATGGCCCCAGAACAGAGCGGAGCCCTTGACGAGGGCTGCAGTGAACCCTGCTTGTCAGCTGCTGGTTGTGTGTGCACCAGGGTCAAACATACAATCACCGTGAAGTTCCTTTAGTCCTTAGAGATGAAATTCAGGTTGATTTTAGCAGCACTGTTAATATCAGCTGAAGTGAAGAGGGAATGGCACCCAAGTAGACCTGTCTTTCTGTTCAACTGCTCCATTCGGTTTGGTCACTTTGTGGTTTCTCACGAGGCTGAAGTCAGGCGGACCTAAAGTTATATTTGATGGGTTCACTTTATAGAGCCCAACCTAGGTCAGGGACTGCTCCTATTAGGAACAAATAACCAAAACCATTTTAATGGGGTAGCTGAACCATGAAGACATACGCTTACTTGGGTGCCACTTTTTTCTTCATTTTAGCTGATATTAATAGTACTACTAAAATAAACTTGAATTTAAGATGTCTTCTCCACAGTAAATTGTAGCCATAGACATAATGCTTCACTAATAAAGTAATTTTTTTTTGTGATTCTTTTCCTAACAGCTTTGAAAAGTCCAGCTGCATTTCATGAACAGAGAAGGAGCTTGGAGCGGGCCAGGGTAAGGCACTGTCTTCTTCTCGAGAACCTCTAGAGAGAGCGTCGTCAGAGCACCTTGCATTGCTGGGTGTGCTCCTTCCCAGTGCACCTCCAGGGCCAGTCCTTGCCTCACAGTTCTAAATAGAAAGCTCTCTGCTTTCTATTTCATCCCCACCCCCTGCCATCTCCCAGAGTGATGCTATGGAACATGGAACATGATCAGAGTGAGTTTTCTCTTTTACCACGCAGGTTTGAGTATGTACTGACCACTGATCCTTCTCCTCTTGCTTTGGAGATCACTTGTATTTTCCCATTTTTAATTCCCCTTTAACCATTCGTAGATGTTAGGACACGACACTAGCCGTGGTCCTTCCATGTCAGTGGCTGCGCTGCTCACGCCTTTCAGGACAGGCATTCACCGGTCTTCATGTGTCCTGAGCAGCCAGTGTCCATTTGAGGCTGAGGAAGCAGAAGCTGGGGCCCCACTCTGAGTCCAGGTTCATGCTTCGCACCTGGCTGCTGCCTGTCCCCCCTGGGTTTCAGTTCCCTTAGGAGCCTCAGGGGAATATTCTGCTGCCCATTGTGGGCGGAGATCAGGAAGTTGCCCAAACACGCTTCCCCTTCTTGCTCCCTTCACTTTTGTCTTTTACGTAAAAGGTAAGGGAAGAGAATCTCCCAAAGGGAGGACCACAGACAGGTACCCTAAGACCCACAGCTCTTTCAGAGCCTGAAATGTTTACCTCCAAGGCTTTTCTTACTACCTTCTCTTTAAATTTATTTTTTTAATGTTCTAAGGAAAGTCATGATTAATTCTTAGAGTGAACCAAAGCAATAGCAAACTGTACTGTTTTAGTCCCATGAATGTCGGACGGTACAGCGCGGGTAGGGAAGGAACGGCATTGCCTGCCCCCCAGCCCGTTTCCTGGCTGCTTCTCCAGCAGGCAAGGAGTAGCTATGAGCCAGTTAAAGCGACTGCTATTTTATTGGGTATTTTAAACAAGATTTTACTTATTTTTATACAGAGGGGGAGGGAGGGAGAGAGGGAGAGAAACATCAGTGTGTGGTTACCTCTCATGTGCCCCCTACTGGGGACCTGGCCTGCAACCCAGGCATGTGCCCTGACTGGGAATCGAACTGGTGACCCTCTGGTTTTCAGGCCGGTGCTCAATCCACTAAGCCAAACCAGCCAGGGCTGTTGGGCATTTTTATATGTGAAAATATATCATTTTTTTGTTTATGCTCATACTAGCTCTTATGAATTAGGTGTTACTATCTTCATTTTATAGCTGCAGCTCAGAAAGTTTTAAGTAATTTGTCCAGCCAGCAAGTGGCAAATCTGGGACTCACACCTTAGTCTGTGGACTTCAGGTATTTTTTTAATCAGTACTTGGCTTTGGACACTGCCTAAACTTCAGGTAGCTTAGAATATATGCCATCCTCTGAGGGCTGTGGAGACCTGCAGCATCTAACACCTATTTTAGCATCTTCTACAGCAGCCAGAGCACTTTTTCTGCCCTCTGCCCATGGGGTGATGGAACCAGAGCCCACCCCCACTTCAAACCACCTCCTGGAGAGTGCAGCGCCACCCCAGGGCTGGCACCGGCTGCCCGGTCAGAGCCCACGCAGCTGACGAGGGCCAGCGGGACGGAGCAAGGCCTTCACCTTTGCTGCGTGCAGTGTAGCCTACCACTGTATTTTCTGTTTCTGCCCTCCTTCACCTCGTCTTGTCTCTTCCTTTGCTGGTCTTGAACCATGGATGGACTTCAAATATGGTTTGAAATTTTCTGGTGCCGAGGTTAAGAGCCCAGGTTCTGGAGTCAGATGGATCCGGGGCCACATTAATACATTCTAACAGGAACGCCAGGCAGTGGGGGGGCGGCACTGGGACTGTTGACAGAATGGTTTAGTTTGCCCGGAGCCTCAGAAATGAGGAAATGTGGACCTTGGACTTTGAGGAACTGGAGTTATGACACCATGTATCAAAATTAGTGTTCTTGGTAGTCATTCAAAATGAATGGGAACTGTTTATGAGATCATAAAAAATTTTTAGAAAATAGATATAAGAAATTATATTCAGTATGATTACAACTCTACAAAATTAAGTTGTCACCTTTGTGGAAGAATGATTATAAGCAAATATCCCAAAATATTAACGGGATGATTAAAATATTTTATTGTTTTACTTTTTAACTTCCCATTTTATTTGATGAACATATATTACTTTTATGACAGTAAAAGTAATAGATTTAAAAAATATATATCACTAATTCAACCTCAAAATGACAAATGGTTTTGACAGATAGATGGTGCCCTTGGCAGGTGCAGCTGGAAGTGGATGGGGCCTCCCTGGGCCTCAGAACCCTGCCGTACCCAAGCCGAGGTCATGGGGGCTGCAGAGGTGACCAACAGCCACAGCTCCTCTTGGTCCTGTCCATGCCATAAGCTTGTGACCTGGGTTTGAGAGGTTCTTGGTGTGTTTTTTCTATAGACAGAGGACTATCTGAAACGCAAGATTCGTTCCCGGCCAGAGAGAGCGGAGCTGGTCAGGATGCACATTTTGGAAGGTGTGTTGTGATGGAAATGCTTCTAAACCCTTGTCGTCACGGCGTGTTTGCCATTTCACCACCCACATCTCTTCTTCCCTTTCCTATCGCTCCCATTTCTGTAGGCGGTGGGTGAGCCGGAGCCTCAGCACGATGAGACAGCAGTGCTTCGGCTGCCGTCGCTGGGCTGTGGGAATTCCCAGAGAATCACAGTCACATTCTGTTGGGTTGGCTTACCCTTTTCTCCTGTGGCCATGTGGTGGCCCTGGACCTTTCCTTTAAAACCTGTTTTTAAACTGCATTTGCTTTCTCTTTTTCATTCATTCATTCGTTCATTGATTCATTCATTCATTCAATCAGCATTTACTTGAGCACCTGTGGTGTACAAATAAGATCATCCTAGACATACTCTGCCTGGGTCCAGCTCACGCTTCTTTCCACATTCTAGTGAAGGAAAGATTTTGGCTGCTGAAAGCTGTGTGAATCCATCCTTTTTTGTTGTAGTTTTGAACCACTTTTGGAGTTGGAAGAGAACTTTCTTAGTCTGAGCCCCCACATTTTGCAGACAAGGACACTGAGGCCCAAAGCAGGGGGGCGAATTGCTCCCGTAACACAGAACTTGACAGAGAGTAGAGACCACTGCCCTGTCGCGTGTGACCACACCCTGCCCACAGTGGGGGCCCCTTCGTCTGTCCTTGTGAAACTTTAAGCTAGGCCACCCTTCGCTGCCTGGGATGTGCTTTGCATTCTGATAGCCTCTGCTCCTTCCTCAGAGGAAAGGAGAGGTGCTCTGGAGTTCCCAGGGCAAAACCAGATCCACTCCTACATCCTCCTGCACCCCATTCTCTCCCGCGGGCAGAGACCTCGGCTGAGCCTTCCCTTCAGGCCAAGCAGCTGAAGCTAAAGAGAGCCAGATTGGCTGATGACCTCAACGAGAAGATTGCACAGAGACCTGGTCCCATGGAGCTGGTGGAGAAGAACATCCTGCCTGTGGAGTCCAGCTTGAAGGAAGCCATCATTGGTGAGGAGGCCACAGACACCCTTTGTGGGCCTGCAGGCCAGATGCAGGGGGAGGGCCCTCTGGGTTTCTTGCCCTTTGACTTCCTGCTCTGACTTGGGAAACTGAGGTACAGAGTGTGCTGTGCCAAAATAGCTAAGTAAATAACAAAGCGACCTCTGTCTACCTTCAACTCTGGGCTTATTCTTCTCTCACAGGGCCGAAGGATGTCACGATCTATGTGTGTGAACATGCAGAGATGTCAGAAATTAGAAATCTGTACCATACTGTTTGTTTTTATTAGTGAAATCTCTTTTTGGCACCTGACATTTCCACAGACATCTCATTTTTGAAATACTGATTGCTCGGTGCTAGGACCACAGCCCTACAAGACGGACCAAGCCCCTTGTCCTCCTAGAGCTCACATCTAGAAGCAGACACAGGTAGTTAAAATAGGCAGAAGCAAGAGCTGTGCTGGGGAGGACATGCAGAAAGGGTCCCCCCTGCCCTGACAGTGGGGTGCAGTGTCAGAGGAGGTGATAGCTGAGACTGGGGCTGCAGGGTGAGCAGGAAGTAAAGTGCGTGCATGGGAGAGAGGCCGAACAGGACGTGGAGCTGGAAGGAGAGGGCGTCAACACGGGAGATGGGAGGTGGGCGGAGTCCAGGGCGGGCAGGGCTTCCTGGGCCACGGTCAAGTGGTCAGACACGTTTCCCTTAAATTTGGTAAGTGTTGGTACACACATGTCTGCTTTGCAACAGTGGGCCCATAACCTGAACAGACAAGGCTGTGTGTTCCTGCCCTCGGGAGGTAGCTGTGGTTTCAGGGGGAGGAGGCTCGACCGCTCCCACCACGTGAGTTAGACTTTGGGCATGGCACAAGAGGGGAGCCACAGGAGTGGGCCTCAAAGCATGGCAAGTTATGCCCTGAGCCCTGGGTCAGAGGACACTGTGCAGGTGGTGGTGTGACAGGGCAGGAGGCGGCCATCATGCCAGAGGCCGGTGTTCCCTGGGCCCCTGCCAGCCCTCGTAACTCACGGCTTTGTCCTGGCTTCCATCCCATCTCATCTCAGTGTTTTCCTACCCAGTCCTGCCCAGTCCTGTGCACCACACTGCACAACAGCCCCCAGTTTACGGGCCAGTGTTTGGGCCGAGGTCAGTTCTGGCTTCTCCAGCCAGCCAAAGTCTGGTCAGTGTTGGTGGAGAGTTGGCAGTGTGCTGGGCCCTGTGTGAAGTCTTGCAGTTACAGAGATGAATAAACTATGATGCTTTCCTCAAGGAATTCAGTCTGACGGGAGAAGACTGATGTATAAACAAGTGATTTCTGAGTCTGGCCCCGAGCAGATGGCAGCATTGTATAGCAGAAGGGCCATGGCCCTGTGATGTAGCTGACTCACCTGGATTGCAGGACAAGAGGCCTGGCATGGTCCTTGGCACCTGGGCAGACTCACAGAAGGGCTGCTGCTGTCATCAGTGACGTCCGTTACAGACCAGCTGACAGGCCTGCAGTGGGCCACACAGAAGAGTGGGCTGAGTGTCCAGTGCAGAGGAAGCGCGGCCGGGATTGGCTTCTCTCAGGGAGGGGGACGGTGGCAGTGGTTGAGGAAGTACCACAGATGATACGGCACATTTTGGGTCAGCCTGAAGGTTGAATCACATTGTCAAGTGGAGAAGTACAGAAGGACATTCCAGACAGAGGGGATGGTAGGGGCCGTGTCCTGGAGGTCTGGGGGAGCACGGCCCGTTTCAGGCCTGGGAGCAGTTTAGTTTGGCCGTGGAGAGAAGGAAGCACTTGCTGCCAAAGGGCCGGTCATGCGGGTTGAGGAAAGAGCAGCAGGGAAGGAAGTGGTGGTAGCGAATGTGGTCCATTTGTTCAAGACGTGAAGGGAGGAGGAAGAGAGGAAGACCGTAGGTCAGGACGGATTTTTTGGCTGGGAAAAGTGGAGCAGGCAGAGGGTGAGGCCAGGAGATGGGAGGGGCGGGGAAGGGAGCTGAGACTGTTCTGAAGCCTTGAGAGAAGGGGACCCAGGGAGGGACTTTCCTTAGCTCCCACAGTCCCTTGCACATGCACCCTGTCCTGCAGGCCACCCTGAGCTGACCTGTGAGGTTCGTGTGAAGAGCCGCCTTCCAAAGTCTGCCCTGAGCCACTCTTCACTGCCCCCCACGTGTGTGTGATTCCCTCTAGCGGAGCACGTCCTGTGTTCCAAGGCAGCCAGGCCATAAACTCCCGGAGCGCAGGGACCTGTCTCTGTCCTTCCACATCCTGCACTCACCCCACCCCTGGCCACAGTAGAGAGACACAGTCCACAGTGACCCTGGCCTGCGCCGGTCCTTGGGCTTCTGCAGTGTGGCCAGCAGCTTCCTTGGGTTGGATGGACCCAGAGGGCAGAGCTGCACTCCTC